>JZKD02S1673207.1:401016-412805 GCA_000966675.3 Picea glauca | reverse complement strand
TCTTCTTTTAACACATAGACATTGTTTTATGTTCTTATCCCTTTTGCAACTAGCTGTCCTAAATTCACAGATTTTATTCTACAATCTTTAGAGGTAAAAATGACTTCACATCCTCAGTCACAGACTTGAATGACACTAAAAAAATTATGTTTTAGACCTTCTAAAAACAACACATCTTGATCTTTCCCTTTGCCATTACTCAAACTTACCATTCCTTTACCTTTTATTTTTCCTGGTGCATCATTTCCAAAAGTTACATTCCCTTATTTGCTTTCACTTAGAGTTAGAAACTTACTTTTGTCTCCAGTCATATGTTTGGAACATCCACTGTCAATATACCAGGGATTCTTTTCTCTTTGGGCTGATAACACTAGTCTACACTTGTCATCTTCTTTCTTCTTCCAAATCTTGAAATTTTCAGCAGTAAGATTCGAGTCTGACTTAAAATTCCTTAAGCGACAATCTGCAGCTTTATGCCCATAGTTATTACAGATGTAACATTATGGTTCACTAAATAGAAGATCATAGTGATTGTTATGCTTAACCTGTGTCCTTTGCCCAACCATCGCATGATTTATAGTCTGAAGTTGTTTGTTGTTTGGTTGTCTCGATTTTTGTCGTGGAAGATGGTTATTTGTTGAATATCTTGATTGTTCATATCTAAATATTAAAGAATAGTTTATATCTTTGTGACCAAAATTAGAGCAGAAAAAACAATAACCATAGAAAAAACCTTTGTACCTTGAAAAAGTTTGTCTTCTTTGAGGAGATCGATTTATTTCATGCTGATAATCTCTCTGATCTACATATTTGGTTTTGGTACTTTTTCTTTCATTCCTTCTTGGTGGTTGATTCTCTTTCTTTGTTTCTGTAGAGTGACTGTTGTCAATGTTTGAGGATTTGACAAACTTGATAGGTTATGTATTACTTGGATGATCACTACTTGATCCTTCTTCATACCCCAAGCCATCTTTCAACTTTGGGTTTCTTTGTTGATTTATAATGGAGGTTAATCCTTCTGAGGCTTTAATACTTGGCAGATTTTGGTGATACAATCCCTTAAACTTCTCCATTTCTTTTCTAGTTTTTACTATCTCTTTTTCTAAGGATTCACACCTCACTTTCTTATCTTACAACTATTTTTTCAGTATGTCTTCTATTTTCTTTGCCTCTTCTAACTCCACTTTTAGTAGATAAAAATTTTCATCAGTTTTTTCACTATTCATTTTAAATTGCTTCAACAATTGTTTTTGTTTTCTCTTCTTACATCCGAGTCTATCAATTTCTTCCAAAGCACTGATTAATTCACCTTCCATATCCACCACAGCTTCTTCATCATCCATTTCACCTCCTTTGTGTTCATCATCAAGATCTCCCATAGCCATAAGCATAAAATCATTCACTTTGTCTTCACGTGATGAATCACTATCTATGTCTTCTGAGGAATTGCCATTATTTGCACACAAACTTTTCTTTTTACTATATTTCTTGATTTTGTACTTCTTTTCATCATCAAAGTTCTGGTCCTTTTTTTGATGGGGACACTTAGATGCAAAATGACCTATCTTACCACAGTTAAAACATTTGAAGGGAAGCTTGACTTGATATTTTCCTGATCCTTTCTTTAACCTTCTCACAAATTTTGCCTCAATATCATCTAAATCTAAATCAGTATTCTTGTCTGCTTTACAAGATTCTTCTCTAGTAATGGATTTATCTTTGTTGATTCTCATTTCATATGCAGTTAATGTTCTTAGGAGTTAATCAGTGGATAGAGTTTTAAGATCATTTAGTTCTTCTATTGCAGAGACTTTTGGATTAAATTTATCAAGCAAAGATCTTAAAATCTTCTGAACTAAAATTGATTCTTCAATCTTCTCACCAAGACCCTTCATGGTATTCACAAATTATTCAACTCTTAAAAAATACTTGCTAACTGTTTCATCTTCATTCATCTTTAGTTGTTCAAACTTCAACCTAAATGTTTGAAGTTTGGCATCTTTTACTTTCTCATTTCCTTCATAGCTGCTAATAAGTTTATCCCACATTTCTTTGGCAGTTTGAAGATGCATCACTTTTACAAACTCGACTTCTGCAAGTCCATTCAAGATAGCATTCATTCCCTTAGCATTAAATCTAAATTCTAACTTATCATCCTTGGAATCTTGCACAACAGGCTTTATGTATCCAGTCTCTACTACATCCCAAACATCAACACCTAAGGCCATTAGGTATGTTCTCATTATAACCTTCCAAAAGGAAACATTTGTTCCATAAAACAAAAGAGACTTAGTGGCTGAAGCCCCTTAATGACTTTTCATGTTTAAGCTTACATATCTGCCTTTAGATAAAAGGAACTAGATCTGATACCAAATTGTTGAAATTACAAAGGCAACTGAGGGGGGGGTGAATCAATTGTTACTGTGCTTAAACAATATTAAGTCTATTAAGCCATTTTTAATATTTCATCAAGTGGCCATCAATATTATACATAATATGAATAGCATAAGTAATGAGCATCAATCACACATAAGATATACAGAAAAACATATTTTCACAAGGAAACCCATAAAGGGAGAAAACCTCTTCTTCTTTGAAATGATAGGCGGTCTTTTAAGTTCTGTACATCATCTATAATTGAGCACCAAATCAATGTGAGGCTACTACCTCGGTTTTACAAGCTCCAACTTGTTTGAGAGCACCAACTCTCTGGTTTCTCTAGCACCCACTAGAAGGAAGCAACAAATCCCTAACTGTTCCAGCACCAATTGGATGGAAGCACCAACCTCATGTCACACAGGCATCAACCTGTATAATAGAGAACAATTGTTCTCCCTTGCACCACCCTGCCACCCTGGTTTTTCTAGCTGCAACCAGATGGAAACTACAACTCCCTGTGTTCAAGTACCCACTTGAACCTCTAAGGACAACAATACTCCCTAGCACCTCCCTACCACCCTGATTATAAATAAATGATTGAATAACCAACAACACAGATAAATCAATTCTTACCACTTCTTCACTGTTCTACAATTCTTCTCTCCTACACTATTCTTCTGCTCTGTTCATACTTGGCTTGACTTGCTGTCTCTTTCTATCTGTTATTTCTCTGTCCTTATCATGCTCTTTGATATGTGCACATTCTGCTCTCTTCACCTTTTCTCCTATGTTCAGCTTTTGTTCCTTATCTCTTAGATTTCTTCACACTACGCATACTATAATTTTACCTTTCTATAGTTCAACTCATTTTTCAGTTAAAACAACCAACCACACACAGTCACTGCGTGTTTCTTTTATATACTACTACCCCTTCAGTTACCCCTCAAATCCCTAGAACAACGCTTCAGAAACTGAAACGCCAACCGTCCAAGAACCATGATTTTGTTCTACTAACTGAATCATAACTAAAAAATTAATCATGAAGAGAAATAGTAGCCCTTCGATCAGATTTCAAAGTATCCAACACCGTTGGATTACAAGCACAGGGTCTCGCGTTGATTTTGCCATTTCACATTTTGCCATTTCGCCATTTCGGCATTCCAGTGGTGAAGAGTCTCAACTCTTCATGTTACGATCACCAAAAATGATCTTAGCTTGATTCTAGCTCCTCCCTCTCACATGACCACTGACGGTGACCACAGCCTACACCAAAAGGTGTTTTTCGCATTTCAGCATTTCGCGATTTCGCATGTCGCAAATTCATGTTGCGAGGCATCTCGACTCTCCAAGTCGTGATCTTAGAAATGGAGTTTATTTGTTAGCGCCTTCCTCCAACTCTTGACGATGTGACCACAGCCAATGACCACTTGCTAATCATCTGAGTACTTCTCTCTTTAGATCAATGGTCCACAATCCATGGTGATCGGACGACTATCCTCTGCCCTGGAACTTCATCTTTTGGGACTTTGGGGGAGAGTTGATGCTAAAACTCCTGAAACTAAATTCCTGGAATGATGTCAATCGATGATGTGTTGTGATCTATGTGTCTGCCATGTGTCACTTAGAATTTTGATTTCCAGGTTCATGAAATGCCAAATCAACTTGACACTTGTCCTTATATGATTGTGCCATGTGTCCTTTCTAACGTCGGCTGCCACCTGTCCTTGCTGACATGGTCTGCCACATTCACCTCCTGGGTCTGAAGACCCAGATTTGTCCTTGATCCAATGATTGGGATTATTTCATGATTTCTCATATCGCGAGTTCGAGAGGTTAGGGAACCCTGTTCCTTTGATCTTTGATTTCCCAGTCTGCGAAACTCTGAAATGGAGTCTTTGTTGATACTATGATCTTTCACATTTCACGATTTCATCATTCTTGTCGTGAGTGTCCTTGACACCTCCAACTCCCAGTATTCGAAACTCTGAAATGGAGTTTAAGTCGTGGTTTCACATTTCACGATTTTCTGTCGTGAGTTGCTTCCTTGACTCCTCCAACTATCGGTATCTGAAACTACGAAATGGAGTTTATTCTTATGATCTTACCATTGATTTGCTTCCTTGACTCCTCCAACTCCTGGTATCCAAAACTCTGAAATGGAGTTTACGCTTTTGATCTTGCCATGCGATCATCATTGCGCTATTGGTCTTGCCACTTTCTCTTGTTCGTCATCGTTGGGTTGAGCTTGCCATCAATGACAAACAAATACTCTACCTTCTATCTTCCCGTAATAAATATGCCAACAGGTGTTACATTCATTTAGGTCATAAAATATGGCTTTATCCTTAGCCATATGATAAGATGCTCCTAAATCAATAAGCCACTCATCAAAAGAAGAAGTAGTAGAAGTAGAATTTGCATTGAAGGAGAAACCATAAGAAGAAAGTGCATGTCCATGAGAAGAAGAAGTAGAATCAATACTGATGTTGTTCTTCTTCATCGCTGCTTCTAAAGCTGCCATCTTCTTGAAACATTTGGACTCATCATGACCATCTTTATCACAAAATTTGCAATGTTTGTTAGTATTTTTACTTTTATATTTTTCTCCTTTTTCCACATTAGGAGCGGAAGCTGTCTGAGTGGGTTTGGGACCCTTATGTTGCTTTTTGTTGTAGTGAGGATGTTTCTTCTTGGGATACTTGGGTTTATCTTTCTGTTGGGCAACTAGGGCTTTATTGGAGGTACTTGCATTGTTGATTACTCCAAGTTGTATAATCTTATCTTCCTTTCTTATCAAAGAAGCACAAAAGGACTCAAGAGTTGGTTTTTCATAAGCTTTCCCTAGAACATCTCTCATGGAATAAAAGGTAGATACAAATGCACAATATGCACTACCTAGCTTGAAAAGGATAAGATATATGCAATGCTCTTCTGCCATTTTTATCTTACATTCTTCACATAAAATTATGAGTGTTTTAAACCTAGATAGATAGTCTCCAAGGAAAGAAAAATCACTTGGACTCAAGGTCAGTATTTGATTTTCTAACTATTGTGCTCAAATAATATTGAGTTTACCAAACACATATTCAATCGTGTTCCAAGCTTCTTCGGGGTCATCAATTCCTTGAAGGTGGTACCTTAAATCAGGAGAGATGGACATTCCGATTAGTCCACGTGCTTCCTCATTCCTATTATCCATTTTGGCTTTCTTATCATCATCAGTGGGTGTTGTTTCCTTTCCCAAGGTAATCTAGTACATGCCTTTACTTCTTAATAAATCTTCCATATGGGATTTCCATTGGAAGTAGTTGTTGCTGGTAAGCAAGACATTACTTGTAGAAGCCATATTAAATATGCAAATAATGTGGATTTAAAAACTGAAACTAATGATCTTGATGGAAATATCTCGAAAGTTATGCAGTTTTAAAAAAAAACGGACTTTTGATGTGAGAGTTATGCCCTTTAAAAAAAAGGTATAAACGGTAACTAAATAACCACGTGATAGTGTAATATGCTTTATGAAGTGACCCACTTTTATAAAGAGAAGTGGGGATCACTTTTACAATGAAGTTACATTATAACAGAAAAGATGCACACAAAATAAAATATTAAATCTACTTATAGTGATTCACTTTTATACTTGAAGTGAAATACACTTTACAATTTTGGCATGAACATTTTCAAAAAAAAGTAACAAAAAAGAGACTTGAACTCAAGACATCTTACTTAATAAGGCAACTTTTAACCAAATGATCTAGCAAAACATATTGTAATGTTCAGAAGGAGGATTGGGGGTGTTGTTGTTGTTTTTGTTGAAGACATCCTTGGAGAGTGTGCTAAAAAAACTCTTTTCACACAAGAAAAAAAATTTCGCTTCTCGATGACAACAAGGGTTAGATCTCAGTTAGCTTACCCAGAAGATGCACCTTTTCCTATATGTTTATGATTTTCCGAGATCACACAGAGAACGGGGAAAAGATCATACACAGATCTAAAAGAGTAGCAACCGAGAAATAAATAAAGCAAAATAGAAATAAAACCAAAAATACTACTCTGCAAATATTTTTAAAATGTGTATTCAAGCTCTATACCTCTGGATCTGACTGTAATGGTTGTATCTTGGGAAAAAAAAAACCTTTTCGAGTGAAACGAAAAGTGTTCCTAACTTAAACGAGCACTCTGGACGCAATAGAACAGTCCTGTTAGCCCATAAATGTACAAAAATGACAAAAAATGGAGATGGGGAAACGCAGCTTCACGATCTCGATCTACAACAGGAGCGGGTCTTCAAACAAGCTCTGATACCATGTTCAACAACACAAGTATTCCAACAGAGGACAAACGCCTTCAGTAACCACTCACATAACCATATCAAATATCAACAAATCGATGTTTTCATGTGGTAAAACCCCTACGGGGAAACATCCACGACCCCAGTCAACGCGGCCACTTGGAGCAGTTTATTAATGCAAATTAAAAGATTACAGAGAGATTTTACAAGAGAGTTTCTCACAATCGATCATCGAAAAATTATCCTCTATGTTCTTTAAATAGAGATTATGGACCAATTGGGTGTTAAGCCATGGATCAATGGTCATTAAGATCGAGGAGAGTATGAACCGTCGGATCACTCTATTTTGGGAACATATCGTGACCGTTGGATTTCCTAACTACAAATGCATACTAATGCATAATAAATAAACACACTAGAAAGCACACTTTTACCTAACGACACAATAGACCAAGTAGATCTTACTAACTCCTAAGTGTCTAAATATCCTAACAAACTTCCACCTAGTCTAGTCTCTCAAACAGTTACGAGAGTGAACTACCACCTAGCTGAGTTAACTAGTCAACTAGTCTTCAGTTAACTGACTGAACAAATACTAGTGAGTTGGTGATGATCCCAATGTTGCATGGTGACAAAACCAATGAAATATCTAAACTCAACTCAACTAGTCAAACTGAAGTGTCAATTGAAAGAGAATATTCTCCAGGTAGAATATTCTCTCCTAAAATATAGGAGACTAGATAATGACTAATTGTGACTAATAAACAAGGAATAACCTTAGGAAAAATAAATCCTAGGTGTGTGTGAAGTAACTCCAACACCCCCCCTGAACATCACTATGGTGAAAATAAAGAATGGGTCCTGGCTACGAGGCCATGTTAGGTACCCAAATACAAAATATACACTGAACTAAACGAGGAAAGAGGGAAAACCTCATGGGAAAATCCCCCCTCAAATTACAATGCATAAAAATAGGTAAAAATGAGAAGGAACAAAAAACAGTTGCTAAGCAACCCTATCCTTCACTTCAAGAAGACCTCGCAACTGTGCAAGTTTGTGCTTGTTGAAGATTTTGTTGAAGATGTAGATGACTGCACGGATCTGATGAAGTAGATGAATCATTGATATTTCTGTACATATCCACTTTCTCTTCTTGCAATGAACAATATCCAAATAAGTTTTGGATAAAACTTTGAAAACCGTGCGGTCGTTTCCGGAAAATGCTGAAATTTTGTTGATTTTGAAATGATCATAACTTCACTTTCCGAACTCTGTTTCGGAAGATTTGTTTTTTGAAATTAGATATTTTTCTGAGAGGAATTAAAATATCCAATTTGTTTCTGCAAATTTTTCTCAGAAAATATCATAATGGCGTCTGATGTGCGCAACTCCCTTTTTGACTCCTGAGATGCATGCAAAAGTGTCTTCATGTGACTCCTGAGATGCATGTCATATATCTTCCACATGAATTTCAGAAAACAAATCCTATATGTTCAACCTCCTGCATGAAATCTTCACAATATTCTTTATTCCCAAATAGAACCTCCAATATAGTCCATAATTCATTTGGATTTGATCCTTTTAATTCTTCATATACTTGATGGAAAAGTTTGGGAGAAACAGACATGTCGATACTTCCTATGGTCATATCTTGTCTATTGAGAAAGTCATTTTTCTCATCGATAGAATCAAGCTCTACTTCCATTGCCATAGTTATTTGGTACAAGCCTCTACATCTAAGATGAAGCATAATTTTTTCTTTCATTCCAAATAGTTATGAGGCATGAGAAGTATTTCCGGCGAATAATCCATCTTTTTGTTGTCTTCAATATTTTGTACCTGCAATTTTTTTTTGTGTATATTTTTCTTAGCAGTCCGTCAGCTATGATACCATGTAAATGTGTTGAACTTGCACAAAATATATCTAGCTAGAAAATACTACACACATTTGCAGAGAGAAATTGAGAAAGAAGAAGCAAGATAGAAAGAATGGAAGAATTCTCATTAACCATATTCCACACCCAAAGAGTGAATAATTTACAATATATATAGGATACATGAGTAAACAATGAGCCATAGTGGTGGTCTAGATTGATCTGGACACACACCAATAGTTACAAGAGTAAACTACCACCTAATCTAGTGTCTCAGACAGTTACGGGAGTGAATTGCCACCTAGCTGAGTTAACTAGTCAACTAGTCTTCAGTTAATTGACTGAAAAAAGAGTAGTGAGTTGGTGATGATCCCAATGTTTCATGGTGACAAAACCAATGCAACATCTAAACTCAACTCAACTAGTCAAACTGAAGTGTCAACTGAAAGAGAATATTCTCTAGGTGGAATATTCTCTCCAAAAATATAGGAGACTAGATAATGACTAATTATGACTAATAAACAAGGAATAACCTTAGGAAAAATAAATCCTAGGTGTGTGTGAAGTAACTCCAACACCCCCCCTAAACATTACTATGGTGAAAATAAAGAATGGGTCCCGGCTACGAGGCCATGTTAGGTACCCAAATACAAAAGATACACTGAACTAAATGAGGAAAGAGGGAAAACCCCCCCTCAAATTACAATGCAAAAAAATAAATAAAAATGAGAAGCAACAAAAAGCAGTTGCTAAGAAACCATGTTCTTCACTCCAAGCAAACCTCGCAACTATGCAAGTTTGTGCTCGTTGAAGATTTTGTTGAAGATGTAGATGTTTGCACAGATCTGATGAAGTAGATGAATCACTGATATTTCCACACATATCCACTTTCTCTTCTTGTAATGACCAATATCCAAATAAATTTTGGATAAAACTTTCAAAATCGTGCGGCCGTTTCCGGAAAAATGTTGAAATTTTGTTGATTTTGAAACAATCATAACTTCCCTTTCCGGACTCTGTTTCAAACGATTTTTTTTTTTTAATTGGATATTTTCCCGAGAGGAATTCAAATATCCAATTTGGTTTTTGCAAATTATTCTTAGAAAATATCAGAATGGCGTCTGATGTGTGCAGCTCCCTTTTTGACTCCTGAGATGAATTAATGGTACATGCAAAAGTGTCTGCATGTGACTCCTGAGATGCATGCCATATATCATCCACTTGAATTTCAGAAAACAAATATGAAATGGAGTAGACATCATCTTCAATTAATGGAATACAAATTTCTACAAATACTTTTGTAGAAGACTCTTCATAATCTGAGGCTTGATCTTCTGATGGCTTCTCTTCTGGCTCTATCTGTTCAACCTCCTGCATGAAATATTCACAATATTATTTATTCCAAAATAGAACCTCCAATCTGGTCCATAATTCATTTCAATTTGATCCTTGTGATTCTTCATATACTTGATGGAAAAGTTTGGGAGAAACAAACATGGTGATACTTCCTATGGCCATATCTTGTCTATTGAGAAAGTCATTTTTCTCATCGACAAAATCAGGCTCTACTTCCATTGCCATAGTTATTTGGTACAAGCCTTTACATCTAAGATGAAGAATAATTTTTTGCTTCCATTCCAAATAGTTATGAGGCGTGAGAAGTATTTCCGGTGAATAATCCATCTTTTTGTTGTCTTCAATCTTTTGTACCTGCAAAAAAAATTGGTGTAGCTTTTTCTTAGCAGTTCATCGTCTCTGATACCATGTAAATGTCTTGAACCTACATATAATAGATCTAGCTAGAAAATACTACACACATTTGTAGAGAGAAATTGAGAAAGAAGAAGCAAGATAGAAAGAATGGAAGAATTCTCATTAATCGTATTCCACACTCAAAGAGTGAATAATTTACAATAGATATAGGATATGTGAGTAACTAATGAGCCATAGTGGTGGTCTATATTGATCTAGACACACACCAACAATTACAAGAGTAAACTTCCACCTAGTTTAGTCTCTTAGGAAGCTACGGGAGTGAACTGCCACCTAGCTGAGTTAACTAGTCAACTAGTCTTCAGTTAACTGACTGAACAAAGAGTAGTGAGTTGGTGATGATCCCAATGTTGCATGGTGAAAAAACCAATGCAACATCTAAACTCAAATCAACTAGTCAAACTGAAGTGTCAATTGAAAGAGAATATTTTCTAGGTGGAATATTCTCTCCTAAAATATAGGAGACTGGATAATGACTAATTATGACTAATAAACAAGGAATAAACTTAGAAAAAATAAATCCTAGGTGTGTGTGAAGTATCTCCAACAATTTTTGCGTGGAGAAAATTGTGGTCGTTCTTCAGAAACATTTTTATTTGCCAAAACTTCGACAAGATGTCAGCAAGTATATCAGATATTGCACTGCATGTATCATTGCCAAGCCATCCATCAAGAAGAAAGGTTATACACCCCTATTCCTACTCTTGATAATCCTTATGAATCCATGTCAATGGATTACATGTCGGACCTTTCATCCACCAAGAAAGGAAATGACTGTGTATTTGTGGTCGTTGATCCATTTTTTAAGATGGCCATCCTCACAACCTGCAAGAAGAATATCACAGTTGCAGATACTTCCAAGCTCTTCTTCAAATGAGTGTGGGTCCACTTTGGGATACCACAAACCATTATCTCTAATTGGGACAACAGGTTTCTCAACACATTTTGGTCGAGTCTTTGGTCACTGTTGGACACCAAGCTCACAAAATCCACTACTTTCCACCCCCAAATAGACGGCCAAATAGAGGTCATCAATCAAATGATTCTGCACATCCTACGCATGCACAATTATAAGCATCCACATACATGGGCTGAGAGTCTCCCCTATGTTCAAAACAGTTACAATAGGTCTCTCCATAGCTCCATCGGTCATAGCCCATTTTAGATGCATCTGGGATTCCAACCCTTGGGAACCATTTATGTTGCACTTCATCTTACCACCATACAGATAGACTCTTCCCATGATCAATCTGCGATCGACAAAGACACCAAGTTCATTGAGTGGATTAAACACATCCACCAACAAATCCAGGATATTTTGCAAACATTCAATGCTAAGTACAAGCAGCGCCATGATCATGTTGAAAATACTAATACAACTGAGAGGGGGGGTGAATCAGTTGTTTATAAGCTTAAACAATTTTACACCTTCTTAACAATTATTAATATTTCTTCATGTGTTATCAAGCAAC
>JZKD02S1673207.1:359911-392707 GCA_000966675.3 Picea glauca | reverse complement strand
AGTGATTTTTGCGTTATGAAGTCCCGATCCCCGAACCTCCGATGGCTTATCTCCCTTGCAACTTCTGCAGATCTGACGACTATTGTTCTTTCGGGAAATTTGAACAAGATCCTACAGTCACTGACTCTTCTTCCTTTTTCCTCTGTAAGCTCTTGATGTGCGCATTTTCTTCAAGTCTATTCCTCCTGAGCTTTTATCCTTCTTATCCTACTGTCTCTATTGTTGCCATTAATGACAACAATCATCACTGCATTATATCCACTGAATTTTCCAACAGATCAACATAGGGTACCATGCCAATTTCAGGTTGGCGACAAAGTCTGGTTACATTTACAGAAGGAGCATCTCACCAAGCCCCATCATAAGCTTCACCCACTTCATTATGGACCTTACACTATCACCAAGGCTATGGGTAGAAATCATTTTGTGCTCAATGCTCCACCCTTCCTTGGCCTGTATCCATTGTTCAATGTGGACCTCCTTCGGCCATATTTTCCACCATTATTGGACACCTCAGAGATCGTAGAATAGATGACACCAACAGAGCTCAACCTTGATTGCATGGAACAAGCATCCACTAATTATATAGTGGACACGAAGGTCAAGGGAACTTGTCAATAGAGGATCCAACTTTATGGGGTCTACAAGGTAGGGCGACTCCTACACCAAGGAAAGTGGCTCACCCGGGGCCAAATCCAGCAGAAATTTCATCACCTTATGGGGGAAATCAATGCAATAGATACCACTGCTTCTTAAGAGGGGAGGATTGATCCACATGGATATTGGTGACAACCCACATATTCCAACCGGCTCCTCTTGTTCGTTTTTTTTTAGCATGTTCTTTTGTACTTATTTGTAATTGTGGGTCCTACACTTCTCAGGTTGTCTAAAGCCCCACACATCCTCCAGGTGGATAGTGGTGGGCTCTCGCCTAATCCAACTAGCTTATTTTGTATGTTTTCATGTCAGCACATCTTGTTGTACTTCCAAGTCCATTTTGGAGGACTAAACAGTGTGTTTTTTGGATCGCCACAGTCAAATTGTAGACATAGTCAAATTTTGATGGAGAAATGTGTATTTCTCTAAAATAACTTTCCAACGGGCTATCACGTGCCTCAAACGGAGCTCGTATGCAAACGTTACGACCCTGGGAATTTGAGGTACCAACTTACCCATAGGAGCCCACATGACTTTTGGCGTTTCACCTTCTAGGGTTAGGTTTTTGGATGTCTAGGGTTTTGGCATTCATGAGTAATATCAAAAATGCCTCTGCAGCCTCATTGTAATCCATTTTTTGCTCAGATGGATGCACGTAACAGCCACATCTCTTCTCAGATATAGGTACCACCATTCGAGCAAGTGTTTTAGTTCTGTATTTTTATAGTTTCAGCCTATTTCATTATTCAATAGAAGATAATTTTCACTGGATATCTATGTTATTCTTCATATCTCTATATTTATTGTATTCAGTCTGTTAATCAGTTTGTTCCTCTCCTTAAATCCAAATCATTTCTCTTTACTCACAACTTCTTGTTGCAACTAACTTTTCTATAATTATTCAATTCATAACTTCTTTTCCCTTAACTAAATTCTTGTTGCAACCACTTTATTATTTAATTTATTTTTTGGTCAACCACTTTGACTATTCAATCTTATCATCACAACTACTTTACCATAATTACTAAACTCACAACTTCTTGTTGCAACTAATTTATTTTTAATTATTTTCTTAATGAAACAACTATACCCATGATTAAATCCTAGTTTCACCCACTTTGACTAGTCAACTTCTTCTAGGAGTTTCTAGAATAGTTTAACTTCTTTGACCTTCTAGGGGCTTCTAGATAACCCATGAGGGTTCTTCAACATCACAAGGCCATAAATCTCTAACCATGAGGAGTTATGTGACGTTCCACATATCACCAGAAATGGCATAATGTACTATCCATATAGAATAGTATTACCTACATATACATTGATCTTCATGACATTATTACTCAACCAAAATTGGGTTCCTTACCCATACCTCTAGAGATATCAGACATACTCTAGGGTTGACATCAATCTCTAAGAGTTGACATCAATCTACAATATCACTCTCTAAAGGTTGGCATCAATGAAAACCAACAATCCAAACCAATTGTCCATCAATCTAAACCAAATTTCTCAGCTCCAATCAACAATCAACAATTCAAACCAATTTCCATCAATCTGGCGTCGCCATCTAGACATATTCTTAGCTAATATCTAAGATATCATCCTATTTTCAATCCTTCCAGTCTTATAAAATTGATTTTGTTTTTGTAACTAAGAGGTTGTAGAATAGCCATCATAACCAATTTTGGTTCAAAATCCTATGGTATAAAAGAGATTAGCTCGATGTAATTAGGGGGGCTAGAATTTGTACTGAGACCTGTAAATGTTTTAAAAAAATTATGTTTTACAAATGATAAAGGATTCTAGATTTTGAACTTTGGCATGTGTTTTCTCTGTGGTATGTTTTATGGTTAACTTATTTATTTCTCAAGTATTCATGAGTTATATGAAAAAGACAATTTAGTACAACCACTACTATCTTCATCAAACATTATTTAAAGTGCAGATTTCATAAATTTGAGTATAAATTAGATTGTGACCTGTATCTTTAAATCTGCAATTTTTTTTTGTTTTAAAATGTAATTTTACATAAACAAATAAAAACTCATTTATATTTAATTTGTTTTTTTCCTCATTCAAAGATAAAATTGATATTTACCTTCTGATACATCAATTTATCGTTGATTTTTTTTATTCTTCCAACAACAATTTAAATTGTGCCAAAGCACTAAGATTCCTTCCCTTTATTATTTGACATTAAAAAACTACCATTAAGTTATCGGTCAAACTAGTTTTAAATCCTTTGTTCTTTGAACAGATTCCAAAACCCTGATCATTTAAAATTCTAAAATGTCCTTGGCATTGTTTCTCTAGACAAGAAATATCTCAAGGAATACAACACCTGGGACACAAAAAACACAGAAAGGGAACAAACAAGATTTCTCTTGTTCAAAATTTGGGCCTTTTGACACTACTTTTTTCCTATTAAGAATTTGGGCATTCTGACACTACAGTATTATTCATATAGGAGTGTAATTCCATAGGAGTAAAAAGAAAGAGTATATTATTCCCATAATCACACTTATTTGGGACCTATCCCATTGGATACTTCTCTTCGCCCTGATTATCATGGTACCCATCATTTGTAATACAATGTTTTTTTAGTGGACCCAACCCCTTTCCTGACACCCTTTTTTGGAACCTATCCCATTGGATTCCCCTTTTCGCCCTGATATCCATGGTACCTATCACTTATCACCATTCTTCTCAGTGGTCCCACCCACCCTTCCCGACACCCTTATTCACCACCTAGCCCATTTTTTTACCTCTACCCAAATGGCCATCACTCGCGCCCAAGAACTCAATAAATTGATTGCTAACAACATCCATAACAACTTGGAGGACATCAAGAATATAAATTCCAACATTATCAAGCTCATTTCCTCTGCTCAAACCCTTCAAGACCAATGTTCCAACATCAAAGACATCAAATACACACTTGACCAATTGATGGGTCATTCTGTGAACCCTTCCTCTTCTGAACAACCATGCTATTAGGAAGACCATGACTCTTCCCATTACCAAGGTCCTCATTCCACCTGTTGAACAATTGGTTTGGAAAGTTTGTTGTCATTGATGTCAACCCTTAGAGAGTGTTGGCAGGCAATTCACATTTTCTACTATCCTCATAAGCTGCCTACACCAATGTTTTGCAAACCTTAATTTTTCGTCGCAATTCTCAAATAAACGACACTTTTATTTTTTGCACTATTTGCACACTTACCTTTGTTTTTGTTTTCACGATTATAAGTGTGAAAACTTGGTCTTTCGAAGTCGCATTAAAATCTTCAATAAATTGTCGTTATCATTCTTGTCGATATGCCCATTGCGTTTACATTTCACTTATAATTATGCAGTTTGCAAAACCCTTTTTGATCTGTACTCATTGGACATTCTTTGATTGATTATGTAATTTCATTTCATGAGTAATTGAGGTTGTGATGCATTGGCAATTGGATTTACATGTTATTTGATCAATTCACTTGGCATATTGATTATATGAAAAAGCATTCATGTTATGGTTTAAACCCTTGGTGTGAATCATTTCATACGACACTTGGTATTGGTTTCGATTTATGTGTTTGGTTTTAAAACTATGGCATAACTTTTGATTGCGCGAATGGTTTATCCACTCACCAAAGGTTTCAATTGATTGATTGAAATGGCATAGTTGTAACACATATGCGTTGTGATTTGAATAGTGGAAAGTGTCGGCGGTTGTACCATGGTAATGACTATTCTGCATGGCAGAAAATAGCTCCACCACCTTCGCACGATGTCATTAATGCTTATCCCTATCCTTGCTTCACTTCTGCTAGCATCGGGTAAGCCTGTGAATACTCTGCTCCAGCGTATGCTATGATTCAGACCCCTGGCTTGTTTATATCGTCCACCGTGTGCTCTTCTCCATGGAACCGGTGGTGCAAATTGAGCCAAACGGTAGTCAAGCCCTGCTATTGTTCGATAATGCCTGGAAAGACTTAGAAGATAATGGTTGGCTCATGTTCGTGCAGAGGTTTGAGGGTTTTAATCTATTTGTTGCACAACAGTTCGCCCTAACTTTTGATGGGTGTAGGGCCAAGATAGGTGACATTCATCTTGAAATCAATGAATATTTCATTAGCTCTACCACAGGGTTAGCAGCCATGGGCCAGCGATGGTTTAAAAACTCTAAAGTTGAGGAGGTTCCATGGCCACTACTGTTCGACTCACGAAAGGTCACATCCTGTGACAGAGGTATGTCGATTTCCATGCTTAAACCAAGGTGGCATGATATTTTGATAGTGGTTAAACAATTCGTGACCTGTGAGGGTCAGTATGGACTGGTTTTTCTTTATCACCTTCGTTTGTTAATGAATTTCATGGGCTATCCATTGAATATGCCATTCTACTTCCATCATAGCCTTTATAAAATGGCTAAAAGGTTTAAATGAGAAAAGGCCGATAGTAGCTTGTTCCACCACGGCCTAATCAGACTCATCGTTGTTCACCACTTAAATCTTCACGGTGATAGTTGGCTATCTTTTATCTCTCAAAATGGTTTTGCTGATACAGAGCCTATACAAATTGACAAGCCTATGGTTAGTGAAACTAAGGTCTAGCCACATGTGCCTTTCATGTCCTTCTACCCTCTCCTAAACCTACGTTCGACCCTGATATTGACCTACCCGACGTTATAACAGACAAGGCAGAGGTTGTTAAAAATCCTGTGAGCAAAAAGGTCAAGGTAAACCCTACTGTCAACAACAAAGGTAAAATGAATGCTCGACTTATATCTCGACTTGCTAGGAATAAACCTAAACCTAGTATTGATCAAAAGCCCATAATCCTCAGTGAAGATTCAGACTCTGACATCGAACGCTTCCTAGCTAGTGAGTACCCTTACTCCCAAGGTTTGTACTCCGAGCCACCCTATGACTTCGTTTCTAATTTACCCCCTTGCCTAAGGAATAATCCTAGTTACCCAGGGATCAAGCTACCTAATGAAACCCTCGGCATTTTTACCAAACCCTCGACTATTATTTCAAAGCCCGGGTAGTTGTCATGTGACCAATGTAATGTGTGGTTGGAAGGCTACTATACAGACGTTCCCTTATTACAGTTGAAAATCAAATCATTGGAAAACCAAATTGTAGTGTTGACTAGTGAAAAGGATAAGCTTCGAGAAAATGATAAGAAGCAGAGAAGTACTGGATCCATCATATTTAGGAATGTTGAATCGGCTACAGCCTTCGTGAATTCCAAAATTTCATGATCAAATTGTCTACTCGTCATCCAGGTATGAATTTCGATATCAATTTCGTTCTGTGAATTACTAGGATTAATATAATGATTTGAGTTTGGTGTTCAAATAGCTCTGTCCATTATTCGAAATGACTCTGTCATAGTTTTGTGGATCTTGTACATTATTTTCGCTTTGCTAAAATTAAATGAAGTTTTGATTTGGTTACACGATTTGCTCGTGCCCAGATTAGCAATTGATTGGTTCTCATTGGATTTGATTCGTTTGAGTTGATGAAATCTATGGTGTTTGCTTTCACTTGGATTTTTGTTTGTATCTGACCTGTAAAGGAGATTTTTATGCTAAAATTAGAGCACGACCATGTTTTGATTTGGTATGATTTCGTTATGGTTGGATTATATCGGCTCAGATTTTATGGTGTGATTTTGGAACGATTTCGTGAGTTTGATTGTTATGATATTTTAATATGTTATGTGATGTAATCTTCTAAATCGGGAATACAACTCTGTTCGACTCCGATTTGGAAAGAACGACTATGTTTTCTCTGGAAACAATATCCTCATTTAGCCTGTGCAAAATATATCTTCACCGAAATCATGGAACTGTTTTGATTCACAACGACTATGTTAAACTCAAACTGTTCGATTCACTCTCGTTTTGATTGGATTGCTCCAGATCTTGAGTTAACACGATTTTTTTTATGGATTGGATTCGTATCGAAAATAGAATTGATGCTACTCTGTTCATTTTAATTTTCAAAACAAGTTTGTTAAAATCAGATCGACATAAGTCATCTCTGTTGAATTCGTATGATGAAATTTGGTTAATAGTTCATTTTGAAATGAATTCAAGTAATAATTTCGTTGAAAATCAATCGATTTTGTCTGCCCCAATTAGCAATAACAAATGATTGGACAACTCTTACAGATCTTATTATCAATCGATTGATTTCATTATGATTTCGTTTGTGATAATTTACACACCAGTTTTGATTTGATTCGCTAATGGCATGGATCGTTTGTTTATGTTAATACAGTTATATCAATTTGAAAATGATCTTGTTGTTTTAATATGGATTCGATCGTGTTTCTTGTGGATGGATGAGGCAGCATAAACGATTGCCGATGATTTTTTTAACTGTATTGATTTCAATTGGTCATGAATTGATTTCATTACTGTTGGTTATCCAATATGATTTCCTTTACCCGATTTTGTGAAAACAAACGAAACAGAGTATATGCATTTCTATAGTCATCTGATTGATCTTAGTCTTGTTTTGATCTCAAATTAGTATAACAATTTCAATTTGAATAATTATTGTCTTTCAAATAGCTATTAGATGCTTGTTAATATTTTGAATTTAATTCTTTAAAGATTTGAATTGATTTTAATGTTGATTCTGTGTCTGATTTAGACCAGCTACAGAATCGTAAGATTCTATATCTAGTCTTTAGAATTAGATTTTTATCATTTTCATTAGCAAAATATCCTCTTAAATTGTCCTTTTTTGACCTCTTTCAGGTACATTCGAATTGCATTGGGCATGTTGGACAGTCTGGGAGATATTTATGTGATATAGTTTTATTTTTAAGTTGTTAGCTTGAGTTAGAGATAGGAACTTGGGATATCATCCCAGATTTTCTGTAAACAATTTTGATAACTTCTACAGGGATTTTTTACCCTGTAGGAGGTCTTTAAATACTTATTATTTTTTGTAATAAGGGGAATCCTCACTTGTGGGAGAACCAGGCTATGGATTTCTAATGCAAATTGAGACAAGAGTTGATGTCTTGCTACAACTTTCGATTTCAATATATCAAACTATTGTTTCAAGTTTATGCATATCAGTTTGCAGTTGATTATAGACTACTTTAGCTATCATAATCTATTGCAGGATGATATGATTTGATTAATGTGTTATCCTTATCTGATCTCTTTCATCATTTAAAAAAAAAAAGTGCAGCAATTACTTGGTTTCAGTTAATGAATCACAGATTTCTCTTCTTCATTGATTGAATCATTTTGTATAGATCTTTGCATACAGATTTATCTAACTATGAAGATTTATAAATCATAAGATTGTTGTAATTTTATGTTTTGTTTGTCCTGTAATCATATTTGAAGAGAACTCCTGGATAATTCGGTGCGGGTTTCCTCCCTCCGATCAGCTAAGATAGTCATTACATTCAGGACAAACCTAGAGCGTTTCTCCAGGTCAGTTTGTTATTTATTTAATAGTTAATTTGTTAGTATAATTTTAGTAGTTTAGTTAGATATATGTTTAGTTTAGATTTGTAGTTAGAGTTAGTATTTTAGTTTCTTAGTTTAGTTAGTTTTCAGTTTATTTCTTTTTCATAAAATTATAAAAATCAAAAACAATACCTCTCGTTGTCTTAGGACAGAATATTAATGAGTTTTTCAGATTTCCATACAAATCTGTGAATTGTAAATATTGTACATTTGTGAATAAGACTTATTTATGTTAGTGGTTAGATAGTTAATTTCTTAGAGTTGGTATAGTATTAGATAGTAGATTGTATTTATAATAGTTAAATTTGTTTAGTTTGTTTTAATAGTTATTTTTAGTTAGATTAGTTATTTTAGAGTAGTTTTTTCTTTTTTGTTTTCTTAGGACATTAGATCGGCTAACGGAGCCGCTAAACCCATCAGGGTGGTTCATCCCAAACGGCTTGGGTTATTAGACAACCCCGGACCAGTTCCACTCTCCCAGTTGACGGACGGTCAATTTCCCCAGCGGGGTCGCCAACAAATGGCGCTAGAAGGAGGGTCGACTGACAAGATGGCCTTGTAGGAGCCTTTGTTTTAAGTGCATTCACTTTCCCCCATGGCTCCCCAAATCACTGTGTTGGAACATGCTTTCAACTTCTCATTACCCGATGTTCTCAATGAGACAGTCTCTCGCTTGTCCAAACTCACCTTTGATGGTGAAGGCAATTTATCTACTAAAGACCACCTTAACAAGTTTTGGTGCAAATGCATAAAACATGACATCTCAGATTTAGGAGTTGTATGCAAACTGTTCGCTTTTACTTTTAGAGGTCGGATCAAACATTGGTTTGAATCCTTTCCAGCATGTCACATTTTTTATTGGTTTCAATTTGTAGATGTGTTTCTAGATGCTTTTGAAATTTATGATTTTGATCAATTATGTGAAGAATTTCATACTTCGCTAATCAACGACGATCCATCTTCAGAAGGCTTTTTGAAAAAACTCTATCATATCCTCTGTAAATTTAATCTCGATGACATGTCATTGGCATTAAATCTATTCTATGATGCTTCCATTCCTTCCGTCCAGTCATGTTCAATCATGAATGAAGACTCAATTGCAAATCTTATCACTCAACTGCAAGAACCATCTTCTTCGCAAGAAGAGAAAAATTCTTCCGATAATGTTGAACAAGCCAGGGAGGTAGAATCTATTGATCAGGCTCTCATTGACAACCAAATCGGTTTTTCCTTTGAATCATTGTATTTTTAGTCTAAGACTAGTATGGAAGATGATTCGTTTCTGGCTTAAGGTGAATACCCCCATTCTTGTAACTCATACTCTAATCAACATTTAAAATTAGTCATTGAAGAACACTTAAGTAACGAAAATCATCTTGAATGTTCTAGTACTCCTATGAAACTGATTAGAGAAGATGATACACAACTAGAAGAAGAAACTTTAAACCTTCATCCTCAAAATGCACTTTGTTCACAGGAAAGACTAGATGTTTGTCACATAAATTTTGAATTATCTGTCACACAAAAGGAAAATCCGGATCATCATATCACGTTGAGGAATTTGTCACCAAAACAGAGTGAGAGTTTTAAAGAAAGTGAAGATAATTGTCTTGAGAATCCCATTGTTGAGTATCATAGTTCAAGAGATTCTTTTCATCTTCTTATTTCTCATTCATTTTATTCTTTATATCCTGATCTATTCCTAGATTTTGGTGGAATTGACATCTTACCTACAACATCCTACTCTTGGCCGCCACAATTGTATCCTTTCGATATGCTAAATTTTCGTGAAATCAATTCCAAACCTAACATTGATAAACTTGGATTTGACACTTGTTCACTTTCATCACTCACATGCGAAGAGGACATGTTGCAAGATGATTTTACACAGTTTATTGTTGAAAAAGACAATGCTTTATGTTTTATGGAGATCAAACATTCCAAGTTGCATATTCGTTCTTTAATTAGTTCGAATCTTAATGTTTATGCTTCACATTTTGAAATGATCAATCTCATCGAAGGAAACATTCAAACCAATGATCCAATTGATTGCATGAATCCTCCTATGATGAGTTTCCCATTGGTATATTCATTTCATCAAAGGCATGGTTTACATCCTCATTTTTGTGACAGGATCTTAGGAGGGCTTGAATATTCATATATGAAAAAATTTCACAATAAAGACAAAGTTGAACTTTCTTTCCTTTTTCCCAAGCATCTTGGAAGTAGGCTTGGCATATTTCTTTTAGATCCTCCATGTGAAGAAATTAATGAACACTTAGAGAATTGTCAGGAGGACGGGGCATTTCAGCCTTGGCTGATGGTTATTCCATTTCCTCATAATATTGACAAGTTTTTCAAACCTACTTACACTCGCCCATGCCAATATGACCCTTATCACGACAAGATTGCGCAATGGCTGGACGATTCGTACAACAAGAATATCCAAGGAAATGGTAAGATCATGCTTACTTTGTTTTTAGATGATTATTATGATGGTAAGTGTGATATGTTTCTATCATTTGTTGATATATTACCATTATTATTAGTAATTCTTGATTATGTTTCCGTTGTAGGATTGGAGTTACTCCGATGGCTACATTGGAAACATGACTTCACGTAGTATTCTGATTTGTTTAGTAGTTAGTGTAGGTTTAGGAATAGGTTTTCTTTCAGTTTTATGTCTCACTATTTCTCTTTGTAATAATGCAGTCATGAACGCAAGTGGGTGCACCACGAGAACCATAATACGGCTATTGTCAGGGAAGTCCCCTTGATCCTTTACTTCTAGTTGAACATTTATTTTCAAAAACCCAGTGTCGTCATGAAAATATTAAATGGAAAGTAAAGAGATAAATAAATTTAAATCAACCCTGAACCAAGGCACCACAAGTAGGATTTCTTTCCCATCAAACAAGATTTTTCTACTTTCTTTCAAGGATTTGCTGCATGATGTTTTCAGATGCACCTTCTGTACATTTTTTTTTTTTTTTGTGGATTTCTTTGCTTTCAAATCTTTCTTCGCTGGCGTGTTTTGATTTCTCCCTTATGCTTATTAGTTTTGTTTTTGGAAATACACATACCTGAATATTTTGAACTGTGCAGACAAGGAAAACAGAAAATTCCTTCGCTGAAATAATTGCTAAGAAAAGTGTATAAACATCAATGGTATATTTCTGAAATTTATATCTGTGATTGGCAAAAAGTCTGTTGTTTGAAAGAAGTTAACTGATTTCAATCTTTGAGTAAAGCTTGTCCAGATCATCTATTATCTTTTTACGCTGTCCCTATTCCTTAAGGGAATGACTCAGAAGATGTCTCCCTTCCTTAGGAAGTTGTTTTTGTAAATGAAACATCTCTAGATCTTAATAAAGGACAGTTCTAAAAAAAATCTGATGAGGTCTGAAAATATATGTTAAAATATCATGATTTTCAGCATCACCCCGCTCAACTATATATCTTTGAAGAAGAAAAAACAAAATAAACCATTAATAGAGCTGTGGGAGGTGCTTGTAAACCCACCGGGATGCTGAACAGGTCTGCTAGCAGCGGGTAAATGCATGCATGATGCCAAGACAACTTCGTCGGGGTACTAAACAGGCCCGCTGGCAGCGAAGCAATGTCGGGTATATGAAAATTTGCAAATAAGAAACCTCTTAATGTCCTTTATTCTGATCTGGAACTTCTTGGTAGGATACAAATGTTAGACTGGGTTAAATGGAAACTCTGTCGAGGCTATGGATGCCTGTTGGCAGCAGTGGCTCTGTCAACAGTATTGGATATTTTATCTTTAATATCGTGACTCACTGGTCTTAAGACTGTTACCAGTTTTCATCTTTTAAAACACTGCTGGAATAGTTGGTTAATGATGATGTTTATACGATTTTCTGGTTGTTATTTTTGAGTTGGAATTATCTTTGCTATCCTAATCTGAATTTGTTCTTTTGGCAGAGATAACTGCTTCTACTAGTGTGTAACCATTGTTGGCAACCAATTCTCATTTTCTACTATCCTCATAAGCTGCCTACACCAATGTTTTGCAAACCTTAATTTTTCTTCGCAATTTTCAAATAAACGACACTTTTATTTTTTGCGCTATTTGCACACTTACCTTCGTTTTTGTTTTCACAACTGTAAGCGTGAAAACTTGGTCTTTCAAAGTCACATTAAAATCTTCAATAAATTGTTGTTATCATTCTTGTCGATATGCCCATTGCGTTTACATTTCACTTATCATTATGCAGTTTGCAAAACCCTTTTTGATTTGTACTCATTGGACATTCTTTGATTGATTATGTAATTTTGTTTCATGAGTAATTGAGGTTGTGATGCATTGGCAATTGGATTTACATGTTATTTGATCAATTCACTTAGCATATTGATTATATGAAAAAGCATTGGTGTTATGGTTTAAACCCTTGGTGTGAATCGTTTCATACGACACTTGGTATTGGTTTCGATTTATGTGTTTGGTTTTAAAACTATGGCATAACTTTTGATTGCGCGAATGGTTTATCCACTCACCAAAGGTTTCAATTGATTGATTGAAGTGGCATAGTTGTAACACATATGCATTGTGATTTGAATAGTGGGAAGTGTCAATGGTTGTACCATGGTAATGACTATTCTGCATGGAAGAAAATAGCCCCACCACGTTCGCACGATGTCATTAATGCTTATCCCTATCCTTGCTTCACCTCTGCCAGCATCAGGTAAGCCTGTGAATACTCTGCTCCGGCGTATGCTATGATTCAAACCCTGGCTCGTTCATATCATCCACAGTGTGCTCTTCTCCATGGCACCGGTGGTGTGAATTGAGCTGAATGGTAGTCAAGCCCTGCTACTATTCGATAATGCCTAGAAAGACTTAGAAGATAATGGTTGTCTCACGTTCGTGCAGAGGTTTGAGGGTTTTAATCTATTTGTTGAACAATAGTTCGCCCTGAATTTTGATGGGTGTAGAGCCAATATAGGTGACATTCAGCTTGAAATCAATGAAGATTTCATTAGCTCTGCCACAAGGTTAGCAGCCACGGTCCAGCGATGGTTTAAAAACTCTAAAGTTGAGGAGGTGCCATGGCCACTACTATTTGTCTCACGAAAGGTCACATATTGTGACAGAGGTATGCCGATTTCCACGCTTAAACCAAGGTGGCATGATCTTTTGATAGTGGTTAAACAATTCGTGACCTATGAGGGTCGGTATGGACTGGTTTTTCTTTATCACCTTTGTCTGTTAATGAATTTCATGGGCTATCCATTGAATATGCCATTCTACTTCCAGCGTAGCCTTTATAAAATGGCTAAAAGGTTTAAATGAGAAAAGGCCGATAGTAGCTTGTTCCACCATGGCCTAATTAGACTCATCGTTGTTCACCACTTAAATATTCATGGTGATAGTTGGCTAGCTTTTATCTCTCGAAATGGTTTTGTTGATACAGAGCCTGTCCAAATTGACAAGCCTATGGTTAGTGAAACTAAGGTCCAACCACCTATGCCTTTCCATGTCCTTCTACCCTCTCCTAAACCTACGGTCGACCCTGATATTGACCTACCTGAAGTTATAATAGACAAGGCAGAGGCTGTTAAAAAGCCTGTCAGCAAAAAGGTCAAGGGAAACCCTACTGTCAACGACAAAGGTAAAAATAATGCTCAACTTATATCGAGACTTGCTAGGAATAAACCTAAACCTAGTATTGATCAGAAGCCCATAATCCTCAGTGAATATTTTGACGATGGCGTTGAACGCTTCCTAGCTAGTGAGTACCCTTACTCCCAAGGCTTGTGCTCCGAGCCACCCTATGACTTTGTTTCTAATTTACCCCCTTGCCTAAGGAACAATCCTAGTTACCCAGGGATCAAGCTACCTAACGAAACCCTCTTCTGTTATTTCAAAGCCCGAGAAGTCATCATGTGACCGATGTAATGTGTGGTTGGAATGCTACTATACAAACGTTCCCTTATTACAGTTGAAAATCAAATCATTGGAAAACCAAATTACAGTGTTGACTAGTGAAAAGGATAAGCTTCAAGCAAATGATAAGAAGCAGAGAACTACTGGCTCCATCATATTTAGGAATGTCGAATCGGCTATAGCCTTCATGAATTCCAAAATGTCATGATCAAATTGTCTGCTCGTCATCTAGGTATGAATTTCGATATCAATTTTGTTTTGTGAATTACTAGGATTAATATAATGATTTGAGTTTGGTGTTCAAATAGCTCTGTCCATTATTTGAAATGAATCTGTCATAGTTTTGTGGATCTTGTACATTGTTTTCACTTTGCTAAAATTAAATGAAGTTTTGATTTGGTTACATGATTTGCTCGTGCCCATATTAGCAATTGATTGGTTCTCACTGGATTTGATTCGTTTGAGTTGACGAAATCTGTGGTGTTTTCTTTCGCTTGGATTTTTGTTTGTATCTGACCTGTACATGAGATTTTTATGCTAAAATTAGAGCATGACCATGTTTTGATTTGGTATGATTTCGTTATGGTTGGATTATATCGGCTCAGATTTTATGGTGTGATTTTGGAAAGATTTCATGAGTTTGATTGTTATGATCTTTTAATATGTTATGTGATGTAATCTTCTAAATCAGGAATACAACTCTGTTCGACTCCGATTTGGAAAGAACGACTCTGTTTTGTCTGGAAACGATATCCTCATTTAGCCTATGCAAAATATATCTTCACCGAAATCATGGAAATGTTTTGATTCACAACGACTATGTTAAACTCAAACTGTTTGATTCACTCTCGTTTTGATTGGATTGCTCCAGATCTTGAGTTAACACGATTGTTTTTATGGGTTGGATTCGTATCGAAAATAGACTGGATGTTGCTCTGTTCATTTTAATTTTCAAAATGAGTTTGTTAAAATCAGATCGACATAAGTCATCTCTATTGAATTCATATGATGAAATTCGGTTAATAGTTCGTTTTGAAATGAATTCAAGTAACAATTTCGTTGAAAATCAATCGATTTTGTCTGCCCCAATTAGCAATAACAAACGATTGGACAACTCTTACATATCCTGTTATCAATCGATTGATTTCATTATGATTTTGTTTGTGATAATTTACACACCAATTTTGATTTGATTCGCTAATGGCATGGATCGTTTGTTTATGTTAATACAGTTATATCAAATTGAAAATGATCTTGTTGTTTTAGTATGGATTCGATCGTGTTTCCTGTGGATGGATGAGGCGGCATAAACGATTTCCTATGATTTGTTTAACTGTATTGATTTCAATTGGTCATGAATTGGTTTCATTACTGTCGGTTATCCAATATGATTCCATTTACCCGATTTTGTGAAAACAAATGAAACAGAGTATATGCATTTTTGTAGTCGTTTGATTGATCTTAGTCTTGTTTTGATCTCAAATTAGTATAACAATTTCAATTTGAATGATTTGTTTGTCTTTCAAATAGCTATTAGATGCTTGTTAATATTTTGAATTTAATTCTTTAAAGATTTTAATTGATTTTAATGTTGATTTTGTGTCTGATTTAGACCAGCTACAGAATCGTAAGATTCTGTAGCTAGTCTTTAGAATTAGATTTTTATCATTTTCATTAGAAAAATATCCTCTTAACTTGTCCTTTTCTGACCTCTTTCAGGTACATTCAAATTGCATTGGGCATGTTGGACAGTCTGGGAGATATTTATGTGATATAGTTTATTTTTAAGTTGTTAGTTTGAGTTAGAGATAGGAACTTGGGATATCATCCCAGATTTTCTATAAACAGTTTTGATCACTTCTACAGGGATGTTTTATCCTGTAGGAGGTCTTTAAATACTTATTATTTTTTGTAATAAGGGGCATCCTCACTTGTGGGAGAACCAGGCTATGGATTTCTAATGCAAACTGAGACAAGAGTTGATGTCTTGCTACAGCTTTCGCTTTCAATATATCAAACTATTGTTTCAAGTTTATGCATATCAGTTTGCAGTTGATTATAGACTACTTTAGCTATCATAATCTATTGCAGGATGATATGATTTGATTAATGTGTTATCCATATCTGATCTCTTTCATCATTTTAAAAAAAAAAAGTGCAGCAATTACTTGGTTTCAGTTAATGAATCACATATTTCTCTTCTTAATTGATTGAAGCATTTTGTATAGATCTTTGCATATAGATTTATCTAATTGTGAAGATTTATAAATCATAAGATTGTTGTAATTTTATGTTTTGTTTGTCCTGTAATCATATTTGAAGAGCACTGCAGATTTTTGTTTACGAGAAGATCCTGGATAATTTGGTGTGGGTTTCCTCCCTCCGATCAGCTAAGATAGTCATTACATTCAGGACAAACCTAGAGTGTTTCTCCAGGTCAGTTTGTTATTTATTTGATAGTTAATTTGTTAGTATAATTTTAGTAGTTTAGTTAGATATATGTTTAGTTTAGATTTGTAGTTAGAGTTAGTATTTTAGTTTCTTAGTTTAGTTAGTTTTCAGTTTATTTCTTTTTCATAAAATTATAAAAATCAAAAACAATACCTCTCGTTGTCTTAGGACAGAATATTAATGAGTTTTTCAGATTTCCATACAAATCTGTGAATTGTAAATATTGTACATTTGTGAATAAGACTTATTTATGTTAGTGGTTAGATAGTTAATTTCTTAGAGTTGGTATAGTATTAGATAGTAGATTGTATTTATAATAGTTAAATTTGTTTAGTTTGTTTTAATAGTTATTTTTAGTTAGATTAGTTATTTTAGAGTAGTTTTTCTTTTTTGTTTTCTTAGGACCTTAGATCGACTAACGGGGCCGCTAAACCCGTCAGGGTGGTTCATCCCAAATGGATTGGGTTATTAGACAACCCTTGACCGGTTCCACTCTCCCAGTTGATGGACGATCAATTTCCCCAGCGGAGTCGCCAACAAATGGCGCTAGAAGGAGGGTCGACTGACAAGATGGCCTTGTAGGAGCCTTTGTTTTAAGTGTATTCAATTTCCCCCATGGCTCCCCAAATCACTGTGTTGGAACATGCTTTCAACTTCTCATTACCCGATGTTCCCAACCAGACAGTCTCTCGCTTCTCCAAACTCACCTTTGATGGTGAAGGCAATTTATCTGCTAAAGACCACCTTAACAAGTTTTGGTGCAAATGCATAAAACATGACATCTCAGATTTAGGAGTTTTATGCAGACTGTTTTCTTTTACTTTTAGAGGTTAGATCAAACATTGGTTTGAATCCTTTCCAGCATGTCACATTTTTTATTGGTTTCAATTTGTAGATGTGTTTCTAGCTGCTTTTGAAATTTATGATTTTGATCAATTATGTGAAGAATTTCATACTTCGCTAATCAACGGCGATCCATCTTCAAAAGGATTTTTGACAAAAGTCTATCATATCCTCTGTAAATTTAATCTCGATGACATGTCATTGGCATTAAATCTCTTCTATGATGCTTCCATTCCTTCCATCCATTCATGTTCAATCATGAATGAAGACTCAATTGCAAATCTTATCACTCAACTGCAAGAACCATCTTCTTCGCAAGAAGAAAAACATTCTTCCGATAATGTTGAACAAGACAGGGAGGTAGAATCTATTGATCAGGCTCTCATTGACAACCAAATCGGTTTTTCCTTTGAATCATTGTATTTTTAGTCTAAGACTAGTATGGAAGATGATTCGTTTCTGGCTCAAGGTGAATACCCCCATTCTTGTAACTCATACTCTAATCAACATTTAAAATCAGTCATTGAAGAACACTTAAGTAACGAAAATCATCTTGAATGTTATAGTACTCCTATGAAACTGATTAGAGAAGATGATACGCAACTAGAAGAAGAAACTTTAAACCTTCATCCTCAAAATGCACTTTGTTCACAGGAAAGACTAGATGCTTGTCACATAAATTTTGAATTATCTATCACACAAAAGGAAAATCCAGATGATCATATCACATCGAGGAATTTGTCACCAAAACAGAGTGAGAGTTTTAAAGAAAGTGAAGAGAATTGTCTTGAGGATCCCATTGTTGAGTATCATAGTTCAAGAGATTCTTTTCATATGCTTATTTCTCATTCATTTTATTCTTTATATCCTGATCTATTCCTAGATTTTGGTGGACTTGACATCTTACCTACAACATCCTACTCTTGGTCGCCACAATTGTATCCTTTCGATATGCTAAATTTTGGTGAAATCAATTCCAAACCTAACATTGATAAAATTGGATTTGACACTTGTTCACTTTCATCACTCACATGCGAAGAGGACATGTTGCGAGATGATTTTACATAGTTTATTGTTGAAAAAGACAATGCTTTATGTTTTATGGAGATCAAACATTCCAAGTTGCATATTTGTTCTTTAATTAGTTCGAATCTTAATGTTTATGCTTCACATTTTGAAATGATCAATCTCATCGAAGGAAACATTCAAACCAATGATCCAATTGATTGCATGAATCCTCCTATGATGAGTTTCCCATTGGTATATTCGTTTCATCAAAGGCATGGTTTACATCCTCATTTTTGTGACAGGATCTTAGGAGGGCTTGAATATTCATATATGAAAAAATTTCACAATAAAGACAAAGTTGAACTTGCTTTGTCTTTTTTCCCAAGCATCTTGGAAGTAGGCTTGGCATGTTTCTTTTAGATCCTCCATGTGAAGAAATTAATGAACACTTAGAGAATTGTCAGGAGGATGAGGCATTTCAGCCTTGGCTGATGGTTATTCCATTTGCTCGTAATCTTGACAAGTTTTTCAAACCTACTTACACTCACCCATGCCAATATGACCCTTATCACGACAAGATTGCGCAATGGATGGAGGATTCGTACAACAAGAATATCCAAGGAAATGGTAAGATCATGCTTACTTTGTTTTTAGATTATTATTATGAAGGTAAGTGTAATATGTTTCTATCATTTTTTGATATATTACCATTCTTATTAGTAATTCTTGATTATGTTTCCGTTGCAGGATTGGAGTTACTCCGATGGATACATTGGAAACATGACTTCACGTAGTATTTTGATTTGTTTAGTAGTTAGGGTAGGTTTAGGAATAGGTTTTCTTTCGGTTTTATTTCTCACTATTTCTCTTTGTAATAATGAAGTCATGAACGCAAGTGGGTGCACCACGAGAACCATAATACTGCTATTGTCATGGAAGTCCCCTTGATCCTTTACTTCTAGTTGAACATTTATTTTCAAAAACGCAGTGTCATCATGAAAATCTTAAATGGAAAGTAAAGAGATAAATAAATCTAAATCAACCCTGAACCAAGGCACCACGAGTAGGACTGCTTTCCCATCAAACAAGATTTTTCTACTTTCCTTCAAGGATTTGTTGCATGAGGTTTCCAGATGCACCTTCTGTACATATTTTCTTTTTTCTTTTTTTCTTTTTTTTGTGGATTTCTTTGCTTTCAAATCTTTCTTCGCTGGCGTGTTTTGATTTCTCCCTTATGCTTATTAGTTTTGTTTTTGGAAATACACATACCTGAATTTTTTGAACTGTTCAGACAAGGAAAATAGAAAATTCCTTCGCTGAAATAACTGCTAAGAAAAGTGTATAAACATCAATGGTATATTTCTGAAATTTATATCTGTGATTGGCAAAAAGTCTGTTGTTTGAAAGAAGTTAATTGATTTCGATCTCTGAGTAAAGCTTGTCAATATCATCTATTATCTTTTTACGTTGTCCCTATTCCTTAAGGGAATGACTCAGAAGATGTCTCCCTGCCTTAGGAAGTTGTTTTTGTAAATGAAACATCTCTAGATCTTAATAAAGGATAGTTCTAAAAAAATTATGATGAGGTCTGAAAATATATGTTAAAATATCATGATTTTCAGCGTCACCCCACTCAACTATATATCTTTGAAGAAGAAAAAACAAAATAAACCATTAATAGAGCTGTGGGAGGTGCTTGTAAACCCATCGGGATGCTGAACAGGTCTACTGGCAATGGGTAAATGCATGCATTATGCCAAGACAACTTTGTCGGGGTACTGAACAGGCCCGCTGGCAGCAAAGTAATGTCGGGTATATCAAAATTTGCAAATAAGAAACCTCTTAATGTCCTTTATTCTGATCTGGAACTTCTTGGTAGGATACAAACGTCAGAGTGGGTTAAATGGCAACCCTGTCGAGGCTATGGACGCCTGCTGGCAGTAGTGGGTCTGTCAACAGTATTGGAGATTTTATCTTTAATATCGTGACTCACTGGTCTTAAGACTGTTACCAGTTTTCATCTTTTAAAACACTGCTGGAATAGTTGGTTAATGATGATGTTTATATGATTTTCTGGTTGTTATTTTTGAGTTGGAATTATATTTGCTATCCTAATATGAATTTGTTCTTTTGGCAGAGATAACTGCTTCTGCCAGTGTGTCGCCATTGTTGGCAGCCAATTCACATTTTCTACTATCCTCATAAGCTGCCTACACCAATGTTTTGCAAACCTTAATTTTTCGTCGCAATTCTCAAATAAACGACACTTTTATTTTTTGCGCTATTTGCACACTTACCTTCGTTTTTGTTTTCACAAATGTAAGTGTGAAAACATGGTCTTTCGAAGTCGCATTAAAATCTTCAATAAATTGTTGTTATCATTCTTGTCGATATGCCCATTGCATTTACATTTCACTTATCATTATGCAGTTTGCAAAACCCTTTTTGATCTGTACTCATTGGACATTCTTTGATTGATTATGTAATTTTGTTTCATGAGTAATTGAGGTTGTGATGCATTGGCAATTGGATTTACATGTTATTTTATCAATTCACTTGGCATATTGATTATATGAAAAGGCATTGGTGTTATGGTTTAAACCCTTGGTGCGAATCGTTTCATACGACACTTGGTATTGGTTTCGATTTATGTGTTTGGTTTTAAAACTATGGCATAGCTTTTGATTTCTTCACCTCAAACCTGGCTTCACCTCTGCTAGCATCGAGTAATCCTATGAATACTCTGCTCTGGCGTATGCTATGATTCAAACCCTGGCTCATTCATATCGTCCACCATGTGCTCTTCTCCATGGCACCGGTGGTGCGAATTGATCCGAACAGTAGTCAAGCCCTGCTACTGTTCGATAATGCCCAGAAAGACTTAGAAGATAATGGTTGGCTCACGTTCGTGCAGAGGTTTGAGGGTTTTAATCTATTTGTTGCACAATAGTTCGCCCTGACTTTTGATGGGTGTAGATCCAAGATAGGTGACATTCATCTTGAAATCAATGAAGATTTCATTAGCTCTTCCACAGGGTTAGCAACCATGGGCCAACAATGGTTTAAAAACTGTAAAGTTGAGGAGGTGCCATGGCCACTACTGATCATCTCACGAAAGGTCACATCCTGTGACAGAGGTATGCCGATTTCCATGCTTAAACCAAGGTGGCATGATATTTTGATAGTGGTTAAACAATTCGTGACCTGTGAGGGTCGGTATGGACTGGTTTTTCTTTATCACCTTCGTTTGTTAATGAATTTCATGGGCTATCCATTGAATATGCCATTCTACTTCCAGCGTAGCGTTTATAAAATGGCTAAAAAGTTTAAATGAGAAAAGGCCGACAGTAGCTTGTTCCACCACGTCCTAATCAGACTCATCGTTGTTCACCAATTAAATCTTCATGGTGATAGTTGGCTAGCTTTTATCCCTCGAAATGGTTTTGCTGATACAAAGCCTGTCCAAATTAACAAGCCTATGGCTAGTGAAACTAAGGTCCAACCACCTGTGCCTTTCCATGTCCTTCTACCCTCTCCTAAACCTACAGTCGACCCTGATATTGACCTACCCGGCGATATAACAGACAAGGCAGAGGCTGTTAAAAATCCTGTGAGCAAAAAGGTCAAGGGAAACCCTACTATCAATGACAAAGGTAAAAAGAATGCTCGACTTATATCGAGACTTGCTAGGAATAAACCTAAACCTAGTATTGATCAGAAGCCCATAATCCTCAGTGAAGATTATGACTCTGACATCGAACGCTTCCTAGCTAGTGAGTACCCTTAATCCCAAGGCTTGTGCTCCAAGCCACCCTATGACTTCGTTTCTAATTTACCCCCTTTCCTAAGGAACAATCCTAGTTACCTAGGGATCAAGCTACCTAACGAAACCCTCGGCATTTTTACCAAACCCTTGACTGTTATTTTAAAGCCCAGGTAGTCGTCATGTGACCAATGTAATGTGTGGTTGGAACGCTACTATACAAACGTTCCCTTATTACAGTTGAAAATCAAATCATTGGAAAACCAAATTGCAGTGTTGACTAGTGAAAAGGATAAGCTTCAAGCAAATGATAAGAAGCAGAGAACTATTGGCTCCATCGTATTTAGGAATGTCGAATCATCTATAGCCTTCGTGAATTCCAAAATGTCATGATCAAATTGTCTGCTCGTCATCCAGGTATGAATTTCGATATCAATTTCATTTTGTGAATTACTAGGATTAATATAATGATTTGAGTTTGGTGTTCAAATAGCTCTGTCCATTATTCGAAATGACTCTGTTATAGTTTTGTGGATCTTGTACATTGTTTTCGCTTTGCTAAAATTAAATGAAGTTTTGATTTGGTTACACGATTTGCCTGTGCCCAGATTAGCAATTGATTGGTTCTCACTGGATTTGATTCGTTTCAGTTGACGAAATCTATGGTGTTTGATTTCGCTTGGATTTTTGTTTGTATCTGACCTGTACAGGATATTTTTATGCTAAAATTAGAGCATGACCATGTTTTGATTTGGTATGATTTCGTTATGGTTGGATTATATCGGCTCAGATTTTATGGTGTGATTTTGGAATGATTTCATGAGTTTGATTGTTATGATCTTTTAATATGTTATGTGATGTAATTTTCTAAATCAGGAATACAACTCTGTTCGACTCCGATTTGGAAAGAATGACTCTGTTTTTGTCTGGAAATGATATCCTCATTTAGCCTGTGCAAAAGATATCTTCACCGAAATCATGGAACTGATTTGATTCACAACGACTATGTTAAACTCAAACTGTTCGATTCGCTCTCGTTTTGATTGGATTGCTCCAGATCTTGAGTTAACATGATTGTTTTTATGGGTTGGATTCGTATCGAAAATAGACTCGATGCTGCTCTGTTCATTTTAATTTTCAAAATGAGTTTGTTAAAATCAGATCGACATAAGTCATCTCTGTTGAATTCGTATGATGAAATTCGGTTAATATTTCGTTTTGAAATGAATTCAAGTAATAATTTCATTGAAAATCAATCGATTTTGTCTGCCCCAATTAGCAATAACAAACGATTGGACAACTCTTACAGATCTTGTTATCAATCGATTGATTTCATTATGATTTCGTTTGTGATAATTTACACACCAGTTTTGATTTGATTTGCTAATGGCATGGATCGTTTGTTTATGTTAATACAGTTATATCAATTTGAAAATGACCTTGTTGTTTTAGTATGGATTCGATCGTGTTTCCTGTGGATGGATGAGGCAACATAAACAATTGCCTATGATTTGTTTAACTGTATTGATTTCAATTGGTCATGAATTTATTTCAGTACTGTCGGCTATCTAATATGATTTCGTTTACCCGATTTTGTGAAAACAAGCAAAACAAAGTATATGCATTTAGGTAGTCGTCTGATTGATCTTAGTCTTGTTTTGATCTCAAATTAGTATAACAATTTCAATTTGAATGATTCGTTTGTCTTTCAAATAGCTATTAGATGCTTGTTAATATTTTGATTTTAATTCTTTAAAGATTTGAATTGATTTTAATGCTGATTCTGTGTGTGATTTAGACCAACTACAGAATCGTAAGATTCTGTAGCTAGTCTTTAGAATTAGATTTTTATCATTTTTATTAGCAAAATATCCTCTTAACTTGTCCTTTTTTTACCTCTTTCAGGTACATTCAACTTGCTTTGGGCATGCTGGACAGTCTGGGAGATATTTATGTGATATAGTTTTATTTTTAAGTTGTTAGTTTGAGTTAGAGATAGGAACTTGGGATATCATCCCAGATTTTCTGTAAACAGTTTTGATAACTTCTACAGGGATTTTTTACCCTATAGGAGGTCTTTAAATACTTATTATTTTTTGTAATAAGGGGCATCCTCACTTGTGGGAGAACCAGGCTATGGATTTCTAATGCAAACTGAGACAAGAGTTGATGTCTTGCTACAACTTTCGCTTTCAATATATCAAACTATTGTTTCAAGTTTATGCATATCAGTCTGCAGTTGATTATAGACTACTTTAGCGATCATAATCTATTGCAGGATGATATGATTTGATTAATGTGTTATCTATATCTGATTTATTTCATCATTTAAAAAAAAAAAAGTGCAGCAATTACTTGGTTTCAATTAATGAATCACAGATTTCTCTTCTTCATTGATTGAATCATTTTGTATAGACATTTGCATACAGATTTATCTAACTGTGAAGATTTATAAATCATAAGATTGTTGTAATTTTATGTTTTGTTTGTCCTGTAATCATATTTGAAGAGCGTTGCAGCTTTTTGTTTACGAGAAGCTCCTAGATAATTCGGTGCGGGTTTCCTCCCTCCGATCAGCTAAGATAGCCATTACATTCAGGACAAACCTGGAGCATTTCTCCAGGTCAGTTTGTTATTTATTTGATAGTTAATTTGTTAGTATAATTTTAGTAGTTTAGTTAGATATATGTTTAGTTTAGATTTGTAGTTAGAGTTAGTATTTTAGTTGCTTAGTTTAGTTAGTTTTCAGTTTATTTCTTTTTCATAAAATTATAAAAATCAAAAACAATAGCTCTCGTTGTCTTAGGACAGAATATTAATGAGTTTATCAGATTTCCATACAAATCTGTGAATTGTAAATATTGTATATTTGTGAAGAAGATTTATTTCTGTTAGTAGTTAGATAGTTAATTTCTTAGAGTTAGTATAGTATTAGATAGTAGATTGTATTTATAATAGTTAAATTTGTTTAGTTTGTTTTAATAGTTATTTTTAGTTAGATTAGTTATTTTAGAGTAGTTTTTCTTTTTTGTTTTCTTAGGACCTTAGATCGGCTAACGGAGCCACTAAACCAGTCAGGGTGGTTCATCCCAAACGACTTGGGTTATTAGACAACCCCAGACTGGTTCCACTCTCCCAGTTGACGAATGGTCAATTTCGCCCACCAACAGAGAGTGATCTTAGATATTTATGTCAACCCTTGGAGAAATATGGAACCCCTAGATATTTGGATGAGATCGTTGGATAGTGGGTTGTCATTTTAGAGGTCTACCATTCATATTGAAACCTTGTTAATTTATTCACTTGTTATGCTACAAATCATGGTACAGGTTGATGTACATGCTTTACGTAAATGGTGATATATGGTATGCCATGTAGTTCTACATGGTGGAGAAGATATGGCTCTGTGAAGTTGGAGGACCCTCAAGAATACTCTAGAATATTCTAGAAGGTCATCAAGAAGCTTGACCATTCAAAGTGGTTGAAAAAATGGATTAATTATTGAAAAATATTAATTAATTATTGCAGGGATAATTAATTATTAAGATTGGTTGTCATTAGTGTCAAATCTTGAACAAAGTTGCATGTTGAATTAAAGTGATGGTAAACAAAAGATAATTAATTATTGTAGGGATAATTAATTATTGCAGGGATAATTAATTGTTGTATGTATAATTATTTATTGCATGGATAATTAAAGTGCAAACAAAAGATAATAGGATGCATGTGAGTTGCATGCCATCATGAGTTGCATAGCAATTGGATGTCATTAAGAAACTTCTCTTTATAACACAAAGAAGAATCCATTGCAAATCACTTATGTGTATTCACTTTTGAGAATACAAGTTGGAGGTAGAGAAGTCTAGGTGAAGTAAAGAAGGTCGAAAATCCAAGGGAGGATGAAGTTTTTGATGATGTGTTATAAGGTATGTTATTTACAGGTCATCTTACCATTTTCTCTATAACATTTTTTATAGAATGATTTAGACATCAAAAATCATAGGCTATTGAGAAGACATCTCAAGGTACCTGTGGTAGAAATTTCATCTTCTAGGTAGTTTTACTTTTGGAGATACACTATGTGGAAGATAGGGATTTTGACTAGTCCTGAAACTAGATTTAAACAAGTGTTACGGGTAAAATAGTCATATATTCTTCATAGAGAATAAAAATTACGTGAGACAAATTTAAATGGAAACATTATAGGCCATAGTTTTTTTTGTGATATTTTCATAATTATATATCAAATATTGAGCATGGGGCATGCCATACAAGTTCACTCTCTAGAATAGGTCAGAATTCAGTAAGGTATGCCATTTTCTCTATAATGCCTTTTAAGGAATGATTCAAGTAGTGAAACTTGGAAATATTTTAGAAGAAATACTAAAGATGGTTGGGTACAAGTTTTAGACCTTTATTCATTACAGGTTTAGATTTATTCTTGTTGAAAGTTAGTGTTTTGTGACTAATCCAAAACTAGTCCCGTGAGACTGAGGTAAAGGTTGATGAAGATGATATTCTCTTGTTATTGAATTTGAGGAAGGTATGCAGGTATGTGATCACACACACCAGGTCAAATACAAGACCAGAGGTTGTTGTGAAAGGTTGTTGTGACAGGTTGACAGTGACAGGTTGTGGTGACAGGTTGACAATGACAATGATAGTATATCAATCTATTGATAGGGAGAGGGAGAGGTTGATGTGGTAGCGATAGATTGGTCTACATTTATATTTTAGGGTGGTTGGACAAGGCAAGGAAAGGGTGTTGTAGCCTCCTTTTCATTAGAGCCAGAAAATTAGGGAGTTGGAACTTCCTTCAGGTTTCAGCCTATAAACAGGGGGTTGGAGCCCCCTTCCAGTTGTAGTTGGAGAAATATGAAGTTTATTCTTCCAATGAATGTACTCTTTGATCAATAAGAAAAGCATTATGTGGTTCTTTCTCGCATTGGGTTTCCACGTAAAATTTCGATGTGTTGTTTTTATGTGATTTTTATGGTGTTGATGATATTTGAATGCTCATAATATTCATTGGAGGTTTTATATTGTGATTAAAAGTACTAATTGTTCTCATACTTATTCACACCCCCCCTCCTCTTGGTATTCCAAAAATTGATATCAGATTAGGTCCTTCAAGAAGCGGTTTAACCATTGGAAGGTAGACCATGGAAACAAACGATATGTATAAGATGGAAGTACCATAGCTCAATGGTCAAAATGGTATGAAATATGAAATATGAAGCAACAGAATAAAATCATTTCTACAGGAAAATGGATGTGATATTTGGCGGTTAGTTGAGACAAGATACACTTCTACAAAGAATCCTCTGAATATTGCAACCAAGAAGGAATTGAAAAGGAACAACAAGATAGAAAAGGATTTTATCATGAAATGGTTACTTGATTTAGTAAAAACCCAAGTGGGACAATATGCATCAGCCAAAGATATTTGGGAAAGCCTACAAAATATTTACGCAAGGCAAGGAACAAAAGAAAATGAAGTAGGTGACAAGTCAGATGATGAAGAAGTCAACAGAGGTGAGTTCTTTTTATTTAATTGTGAAGAAGTATGACATATTGAAATTGAATTCCCTTACTTTAAGATTTGAAGTGATGAGACACAAAATCCAAATGAAATAGAAGGAAATCCTGAGATTGAAAAGGAAAAGAATCATGCAGTAGAATCTAGTCGAAAAGAAAGAAAACTTGAAGAAGAAATCATCTCCATGAAGATCCAACTTGAAGAGGAAAAGAGAATGGAAGAAGTCATGAATAATTAGATGGTGATGAAAGAATAGGAGGTTGAGAAGCTTGAAGAAGAAGTTGTCATGTTGAGAGTAAAATTTGTCAAGCTCAGTAAAAATGTTGAAGAAGCATCCACATCATCGGCAAAGAAAGTTGAAGAGAAATGTCACAGGTTACCGGAAAGGAAGAATGAAGAAAAGATTAAGAGTTACAAAAAATTACTTAAAGGAAGGAATCATGGTCAACAAGAATCCAAGAGGAAGGATACATTTTCAGGAACACCATCTATTTTCAGAGAAAAAAGAAGATTCAACTAAGATTGTGATCAGCCAAGGCGTGAATTCATAAGGACTACATCATAGAGAGGATCATCTACTCCTAGGTATCAGAGTGTCTTTTATGGTAACTATTTTTATTGTACTAAATTTGGACATAAATTTGTAGAGTGTAGAGCATATGGAAGAAATGTTCAAGAAAGTAGTGCTTATGTGGCTCCTCACAATATTGAATGTTACAAATGCCACAATTATGGTCACATAGCTCGAAATTGAAAAACTGTGATAGATACATCCATGAAAGAAAACAATGATAATAGGTATAAGAACATTTGGAAAAGAAAAGAAATATGGGAAGAGAAGATGAATGAAGAACAAGTCCTAGAGATCGCAAGATTTGCAATAGTATGAGAAATTCTAGAAAAGCAAGTGAAAGAAGAACAAGTCTCAAGGATCATATTTTCAGAATCTATAGCAGTACAATATCATAATGCAGAGCGGGTAAAGGAAGAATAGGTCCCATAAATTGCACTCTCAGGATACATAGTAGTACGAGATCATGATGAATCCACATGCAGAAGGGAAGATGTTATAACTCAGGAAGATGATGGATCTGCACATGAAGAACAAGACTACACCACATTAGGGAGGATTCCTCCATTGTTCTGAACCATCCAACTTGGAGACTCCTAGGTAATATTAATATTGAACAGGGGGATTCTATGCAGCAATTGTTACAGTTCAAGGATATATCCTTCAGAAAACATGAAGTGTTTCAGAGAAGTCTTACAGATGTTTGATTCAGAGTGGTTTGATGGTAGAGGTACATGATGTCCTATGACAAATTGGTTTGTTAAGAAATAGGTTTTAGAACACTTATACATATAGGTATGTATAATATCAGCTGACAAACACAAGGAATATCATTGGTACACTTTTTGATGTAGAGATTCACAGAGGACATATTCAGGAAAGAATGTATTCATTACATATTTTTATAGTTTGCTTTGTTGTTAAGTAGACTAGTGGGCATATTTGTTTTAGTTTGAGATGCAGGTATGTGATGATCATTTCCAATAGATTAACAGGATTCTTAAGAATAGTGAAGTGAAATATGGGTCAGCATTGTGGATAGCTGAGTAGCAGAGTCATGAAAATTATGGGTCACATGGACAGGGATGGACACTTGGCAGGATTGGATAGATATATATTAGTAGATGAGAGCATGAGTTCAGGACAGATTGGTTCAAAGAATAACTCATAGATAGTTCGATTTTTTTGATAATGAAATATTTGAATGTGTAAACTTTGAATGCTTTTATATATGTCAATGATTTACAAGAGGAAGCACCAATGGAAAAAAACTCCAAAAGGAAGTCGATACATGAATACCTACATTTTATCTACACGGCATATTGCATATAAGTCAAGGAGAGAGAAATATTCAAATAAGATATCAGAAAAGTGAATATAGGGAGAGCATCCCCAAGGAAATCTCAAAAAGGGAGAGCATCCCCATAGAGAAAGTTACCCATTTTCCCAGGATGTCAAAGGGGGAGAGAAGAATAGAGGTATGAAGATAGGGGGAGCATCCCCAAGGAAGATACCCTTTTCCATTGATTTCAAAGGGGGACATATATAAACATTGATGAGGAGCGATGGCCATAGGGGGAGCATGAGAATGGTGTTGCCATGTCTAAGTGTTTCCATCAATTCCAAAGGGGGATATTGTTGGATAGTTGATTATCATTGATGCCAACCCTTAGGAGTGATCTTATATATTGATGTTTACCCTTGGATAAGTATGGAATCCCTAGATATGTGTACGAGATCGTTGGAAAGTGTGTTGTCATGTTAGAGTTCTACCATTGATATTGGCACATTCTTAAGGTATACACTTGTTATGGTACAGATCATGGTACAGGTTAGTGTATATGGTTGATGTGCATGGTTTGGAACATGGCATAGTATAGGTGTTGATGTTCTTGGTTGATGCATGGTATAGGTTGGTACATGCTTGGTAGAGGCATGTGTTGGTGATGGTGGACATCTAGTTGAGAGGTTCCCTTGGTATATGATCCATGTGAGAGGATCCAGTGATAGGTTGGTCATGGAACCCACAGTTGATCGAGGAATAAAGACATGAAGGTCAGTATACTAGCAGGTAATAATATCATAGATGGATAGTATGCGTCATGTCATTTACAGTGTTATATGGTATTCCACGTAGTTCCTCACGGTTGAGGAGATATGGCTCTGTGAAATTGGAGGACCCTCAATAATATTCTAGAAGCTTATAGAAGGTCATCAAGAAGCTTAACCAGTCAAAGTGGTTGAAAAAAGGGATTAATTATTAAAATATTAATCAATTATCGAAAAATATTAATTAATTATTGCAGAGATAATTAATTATTGTAGGGATAATTAACTATTGCAGGGATAATTAATTATTAAGATTGGTTTTCATTGATGTCAACTCTTGAACAAAGTTGCATGTCAAAATAAAGTGACAGTTGTTGGGTTCTTTTTGACACTTGGGTGAGAAAAAAGAGTTCCCTTAACTATCTATTTAGGCTAGTAAGACAACACAGTAGTTTTTTAGTTGATTAGTAGCTCAACTGAATAGAAAACAAGAAAGAAATAACAAAGAAATAAAACTAAACTAAGCATGTAACAAACTAAAATTGATGCAAGAAAGAGATAGAAGGAATAGCTACCAAATGAGATTGATCTTTGAATTGATAAAAACTAGGAGAAGTATGGGAGCTTATGAGTCCCCTCTTCCTCCTTGTTAATGCTCTTGATGCCCCAAATACAAATCTTTCTCTCTTCTAACAATGGTTGAAAATGAAAATACAATGGTGAAGAAGTGATAGTTGAACTTATCAAAAGGAGATAGGTGCAACACTTGCTATGAATGCTCAAAGAGTTATAGGAGAAATATGGATTCTCAAAGACAAATTGAGCAGTATAAAAATACTCAAATTGCTTCTCTTTTTTGCATACAATGATGCTCTATTTATAAAAGGATTGCTAAATATTTCACAACTAGTTTCCAATGTGAATGGGGAGGCCTTTGAAGGTACCTCCCATCCTTGCCAATGATCCCAAGGTCGAATTTTAGGAATATTTTAGGGTATGGTTGAGATCTACTTCATCCCAAAAGTGGTTGAGGCCCGACCAAAATCATTAATGCATTGTTTTTGCATCCGCATGTGTTTTTTGATTTTTAGTCACGCAGACCATGCACTGTGTGCGTTGTGCGTTGTGTTAGCCCACGCGAATGCACGTGCATTGTCTTTGTTGAATGTGCATGGAAATTCAATATCTTTTTTTCATAGTTTTGTGACTATCTAGTCAATCTTGGTTTTGATCCTCCTATAATTATTGGTTCTATGTTGTACTTGTGTTGATTGTTTCTTCATCCATTGTATGTGTTTGTATGAACAATGTTTTGGTGATAACATGAGGTACATGAAAATATATTTGGGAAATATAGTGTATTTTTTGGGGGGAACATCCATTCTCATCCTCATGAAAGAGGATCATCTCCTCTACTACCATCCATACTTGTTTTCATTATCATAGCCGCAGGAAAAGAGCTACAAAGGTGTTCTGGTGAATTGCAGTCAAAGAGGTGGGTTTTCAGGCCCGTGGGAAGTTGAAGAGGTGGGTTGTTAGGCCCATAAGCATTCTCCCCAGGTGAGAGAAATGTTGGGAATTGATTTCCCAAAGTTCCAATTGCAACTACAGGGCTCGAGGACTTTCTATCCATCTTTTTGTTGAAGCCTGAAAGGGAAGTGGGGCATCCAATGGGGCACACTTCCTGGGTGGGACAAGTATATGGGGAAATTAGAGACTGTAGTTCATTGGATTTGGCACTTAAATTTGACTATTACTATTGATAGCATACTCAACCTGGAATGGGAATTCCTTTGGTCCAAGTGGAGTTTAAACCCAACTCATGAGTGACTTGTTGTCGTTTTTTGGACAACAGATTCTATGGTTGGGAAGAAAGTTGGAGGCCTGCATGCACTTGGTGGCCATTTATATCAGATAAGTTCCCACCATGTGTTTGTTTAAATTAATGTAAGAATGTTTACATTATCCTATGTTGGATACTTACTGTGAAAATTTCATGTACACCTAATATGGGTATTTTATGTGTTAATTATAGTCATAATATATGTTGTTAACTTGTACAGAAGTTGTGAAATGTATGATTGTTTTCATTGGTTTTTATTGTAGTAATTATCCTTGAATATTTGTTGTCAGTTTTATGTAGATATGAAAATTATATGTTACATATAGTAATAATTGAAAATATAACTATACTTGTGTGCATATGTTGTTAGAGTTTCTTGGAATTGTACATTTTAGGTATATGTAATCAGTGGAATAATTATACCAAATAAGTGTCCACTATGTATTTGTTAAAGAAAGTACTATGCAAATGATTATGTATTCATGTTAGGGATATTTGTTGTTCCCTACATGCTTCAGTATAATTGTTAATAGATGGAACAAGAGCTGGTGATTGTGCATTTATGTAATGATGATGACTGTCGGAATTATACCGGTGTACAATGCTACTAGAATTACTAGGATTGTACCATTTTGTGCATGCACAAAGTCTGTGTAGATACTGTGT
>JZKD02S1673207.1:327197-343331 GCA_000966675.3 Picea glauca | reverse complement strand
TTCTCAATAATCCAACAAGATCTTCACTTAATGGAAGAAACACACTCTGGAAGGAAAACATGTCGAGAGTCGCAATAGGGGTAAGGAGATCAGGCTCTAAAATCCCTATCGAAGAGACCACCATGTCAACTACTAGATCTAAGTCATAAGAGACTGAGCTTATAGTGAGAGGCTCATCTTCATCGGTAGTTGAAGGCATGGGAGACAACGCCACATAATTGACCCATGGTGGGGGAGATATCATCTGCATATAAGAACTATTTAGGGAGGTCATCGAGTTGATGGTCAAGTCAGGGCCAATGAACGAAAGTTGATCTATAGTCACAATTCTTCCATCGTGAGGAAAAGATATCACATGAAAAAGAGTGGACGTGATAGCTTTCATGGCATAGACATAATATTTCCCAAGGAGTAAATCGAAATCCAAGGGGTATTGGACTAACATGACACCAATAAAGACATTTTTCCCTCCTAAAGTTATAGGAAGCTAAGGAAGGACTCCTAAAGGGTAACTGGTTCTTCTGTTAAAAGCTAATAGATTCTGCATAACCGGTACAAGTTGAGGATAACCCAAAGCTTGACAAGCAATAGAGGAAAAAATATTAATGGACACACCTTTGCCTATCAGCACCTGAGGAATGTCCTGACCACAAACCTGTATGGTAATATTGAAAGGAATGTGAGAGGGAAGACAAGGTCCAGTTAGCGCAGCCAATAAAAAAGGATGGCCTCATTACTTGGAGTGTTTCCATGGAAAAAGGAGGAATGCCCCCTAGCACGGTAGATTCTGTATCAACAAGAAAAACATGGGCAGTATCAAGTTTACTCTTGATCGAGAGAGTAGTAATGACTGATGACGAGATCAGATCGACCACTTGGGTTGCATTCTCTAAGGGGATAATGGGGTCGACGGGTGAAAATGGATCGACCGCTTGGGTGACACTCTCTAAAGGGAGAGTGGGATCGACCAAGTATGGGATCATAACACTTTGTCAATTGGTTCAACTAAGGATGTGATCATATTGAATGAATGATCAACCGTATTGACTGATGAAGGGACCGGACTGATCATTCCATCAACTACAGGTGGGTTGAGAGAAATCTTATGGTAAGAAGATGGAATTTGAGGATGTGAAATGGTCATGTCTTCTAGTAATTTTGAGGCTTCATCCATATGAGGGAAAATGTGAGTTAGATGAATCCCTTTGCATAACATGCATGGGAACTTGACTTTAATTTTCTTCTTCCCAACTGTATCATGACTAGTTGACGGAAGGTCATCAACATGTTGTTCAGAGGCTAGCAACGTGGAATGGCAAGGAGTTGTATACCATGCTTTTATGACCTTAGATAGACCAGGGAAATATTTAAGAATATGGATACCCTTAAAAATCCTGCAAGGGTACTTGGGCTTATAGGTTTGGGTTGTCTTAGGATTATCAACACTCCTAGCATGATTAACAATAACTGGTTTTTTTCCAACATGTCTGGCAGTGGTTGGAAGTTTGGACCCTTGATTATTTTTCTTCTTCTTAATCTTCCTTTTCTTCTTCTTCTTATCCACCGAGTTACTAGCTTCAGAGCTTTCACTCGACGAAGAATATTAAATGGAAGAAGACCTTGCAAGTCAAGAAGGTGAAGAATATCTTACTGGCGAAGACGACGAAGGATCAACATGAGGTTTATTCTCTTGGGGGGGAGTACTTACAACCGAAGCACTAGCTACATTATGGATTACCTGAGTGGAAAACAACCATACCGGTAATCCAATTGTGAGACCTGGGAGGCTCAAAGTAGCGATGTGAGCAGGACCAACGTTTATGTAAGAAGGAAAAACAAAAGGTTCCTCTGGAAAATGGGTTTCTTCATTGGTCATGCTGGGAAATGATGCCATTAAATAAATATCCAACCTAGAGTCTGCTAGGGAAAACAAATAGCACACACTAAAAATCTAGGAAGCAAACAAGGAAACAAAACCTTCTTACAATGAACACACTAGTTGGTGATGAAATCCAATGTCATGGGAACAATGCAAGAAGGGGTTGAGATAGAGCGGGTGGAAAAATTACATTGATGACCTGCTTAATGGACTTACACCTTGGTGCAAGCTCCCACACATAATCGTGGGTATACCCTCCAAGGAACCCGAGTGAGTTTGGCCAACATCGATTCCAGGTATCATGAAGACTTTCCCCTACACAATCACCTCGCGTAAATACCCTAAAGATATAGGCTACTAAGGTTACCAATTATGACAATGATGCTTGGGGAAACAATCGACAGTCTGATCCACGTGCAAAGGAAGGGTATCTAACCCAAAATCAACTCGAGAAGGTCCCCACAGGATTTTCTTCTCAAGTGACCCCCAATAATACGCTCAATATCTACACTAAGACCGACAAAGTAGGGTGAGTAACTCTGCCAGTCCTAATGTGACCTCATGATTGACCCTTGTGTTAGAAGGGATTCTTAGGACAAAATGTAGCAAGTGGATTTGAATGCTCCCTAACTCAAGATTCTATGTTCGTTTGCAACTTTTGAAAGTTATCTTTCACACCTATTCCAAAGCCCTACAACTAATCTAATGTAGGTTTGCTACTAGAAAATATAAAAAATGTCTAATCAATTTTGATAAGTGCTTTATTTTTAAGGTTGTTGTTTACTCAAGAGGAAAATGGCATGGACTAACTGATGTTTGACCGACTCTAAACAATGCAAAGAAATGAGAATGAAAATATTTCACTTCGATGAAAGATATTTTACGGGAAGCAGAAAACGTTTATCATTCCCAGATGCATAATGTCCCAAAAATGTTATTAAAATCATCGATATTAATATCTTCAAGAAATGAGCCAAAAATATTGTACACCAATAAACGATTCTTGGCCCCCCTGACCATGAGGGGGGGAAATTTTCAGAATTCAAGACCAAAAAATGCCAAAAAACATGCAATTTCTCTACTTCAAATGCAAAGATGCCCCTAATCTAATGCAAAGCAATAAATAAAAAAAATTGTTACAAAGATAGCTAAAAGCAATAGCAAATCGTTTCAAGAAGACTGTAATCAGACCTAATCATATCACCCCAAACACTTATCACAGATCTGGGCGTCGCACTATGTCTAAAGGAAGGGTGCGTCGATCCTATATCGTCGCACTGTCCCTCAAAGAAGGGTGTGGTGATCAAAGGAAAAATGGAAAAAATAAAAAGCAAGAAGGTTTTCTAGTGAATTTAAACAATCAGAGAGTCAATCTGGATCTCCTAGTGACTCGGAAAATAGAACCCAAGCAATCAAAGAAAGAAAGCAAGACAAACTAGGAAAACAATATATACCCCAGTATGGTTGCCAATTTTGTTATCAGACTAATCGATAAGTGCAGACACAAATAGATCTCCCTAGTTTCACCCCGAAACTAGAACAAAACAAGAAAAAATATAAAACTTTCCCTAAGTTTTAATTATCAAGCATACTAACTAACAAAATATAAATGATATACCTTTTAAATGTCATTTTTCCTTGCTAGTGTCATCCTCGCTCTGTTGCAAGGCTTATGGGATGTTGAACCTGTAAAACTACACAAGCCAATGAAGTGAAAGAAACAATGTATACTCAACAAAACCTATGTATGTGATCAAGGAGTCATACAATGACATAAGGACAATTTTATGGGAAAGAAATGTATTGTTGTATTAGAAATATGAAAAGGAGAATACAACTAATGCCTTGATGTCGTAAGGTCCCCTCCAACAGTTCATTGTTTCCCACACACTTATTCTCCATGGATTCTGAGATCAACAATCTATCTTGACAAAGCAAAGCTCAAAGCCAACATACAAGCTCCAAAAACTCCAAGTTACAATACTAAAGAACTTTCCAACTCCAAAATCTCTAGCCAACTCAATCCAACTTTCCCCATGAGAACCCCTCTCCTTTTATAGGATGAAAAGGATAGGGTGAGGAGGTTAGGATGATCCCAAGAGATCAGGGATGTGACTCGGATCCAAACTGATCGGAGGCCACATCACCCTCGAAGCTTCTATTCTAGAACTTTTGTTAAATTCCCTTTTTTCCTTCGTACGAAAATTGTCTCACCCTTAACACTGTGAAAACTGCGACGACGTCACAAGCCACTGTGGTGCAACCTATGACGATCCTAGATAGTCACACCCTTAACACTAAGAAAGGTGCGATGATCCATTTTTTTAAGGTTTTTGGCAAAGGAAAAGTATAATTTCGTCTCTCTGGGAAAATGTATCTTCATTCTTCTTCAGGGATTCATGCCATTGATCCTTCTCAATAAAAAGGATAGGTTTACATCATTAATGGTCATAGGGGTGACAAAAATAATGTGTAATAGTAAGATACTAAACAGGGTGATATACAATTGTGTAAGCAATGAAAATATCTGATACATGAGTGTATGTTTGATAAAGGTATGGTATGATTTCATAATCAAGTAAGATGTGAGGTAAGATGTGTATTTTCCATATCTAATTAAGGCCACGAATGCATGGTTGACCCTATGTAGAAGGGTATAAATTGTTGATATTAAATGATAGCTTCAGGAGGGTGTGCTTCACCCCTCGGGAAAATCTAGTATAGACTACTAAAAGGGCAAGGAGAAAGGTTGTTCTTTCTTTATGAATAGAAGGCAATATTATTGTGCCTTTGAGCATTTCATGCAAAGGATTGTGAACAAATCATTAGTGAAATGATTTAAAGGATTATACATATGAAAACTATAAGGTGCGCCTATGGTGGATGCACAACATGTGGATGCATGTGGTTGAGTGCATAAAGAAAACATTATGAATGAAAACTGATGAATGTACATGTTTGACTGTGTAGTTGAATCTATGCATGATTATAATCCTTATGGAATTTTGGGTAAACCTATGAAATGATGAGTCTGAGGTTGACTCGGGATTAAATTCATCTCAGAGGATGATGGGTATGCAATAAGAGAATTGCATTATGAAGAAGTTCCATGTGGAGGAACTATGTAAAGGATCTATCAGGGGAACAGAGTTATAATAGTAGTAACTACTAGAAAGTTAGACAGTGGGATGAAAACCTATCCCAAATAAGAATCCAAGATTACTTTTTAAATATAATTCAAATGAATGATGACCAACCTATTTTCTCTTTGGTAAATGTGAATAATGCACTAGTTATTAATTGTGAATAAAATTATTATTGTTATAAGTATGTTGTTACATCCAGGAAAGGTCAAAATGAGACTTGATTGTGACTTCTTAAGGAATGGAGCAGATAGACCCCAAAAAGGGCATAGGCTACAGGAACAAATAAGAAGAAAAGGGAAAACCCCTTTCTCATTTAAAAGTCTGATTTGCATAGCATAATTGTATTCCATAAAAAAACAAGTTTGAAAGCCAATACAACTAGTGAGAGGAAAATTAATTGACGAAGATATTTAAATGAATAAGATTGGTTGAGCCTCATTGAGTAAAGGCAACAAGGGATTAGAAATAACCCAGTTGGATTGGAAGTTCCATACTGTGTAGGAATAGTTGGAAAAAAGGGAATAATCCCTTAATTCCTTTCCTTGTGGTTTATTGTGTTTTTCTCTGGGATGAGAAACTAAAATGATGATGGTTGTAGGATACTAAAACAACTGAAAATTTGGATCATGATCACACTAGTAAACGCATGGAGGAACAATGTGATAGAATGCATATTGATCTGATGAGGTGCATCTAAAAATGTTTTGAAGTTGTGGCAAATGCATTTTTAAAATTATAGTTGATATATTTGTGACTATTATGATGCATGTATGTGTAAAAGGAAATTGGATTTGTTGGAAAGGAAAATTACCAATGGTAAACAACCTCACACAAAGGGTTAATATGAGAAGGGTTACTATTGAAATTTGTGGAAAGGACATTAAAAGTCCCCATGAAGCACCATTGATGTGGTAACATCAAAGAGAGTGTTGGCAGCCAGAACATGGTAAGAGTCAGGGAGGTATGAACCTATGGAAACCAAGGATTATTGAGATTCCTGCAAGAAAATTCATGAACATTTGTGTCATGAATGCATTAACCAATCGAGAATGATTGGGAGAAAAAGTGTTCATGAGTAGCACCTTGATTGAATGCATTGGGAAAGTACATGTTTACACAAATAAGAGTGTATAAGAATGCATATTATGGAAGAACGATCTTCCATTATTCTAGCAAAGTTGTAGAATAGTATAGTGAGAATTGGGTAGTCATGAGGATTGGCACCTTGGTTACCCATAAAAAAGGAATTCTTAAATGAATTTATATGAAATTTTAATTTCATAAAATGAATGTTGATTTGAGGTCATGATCAATTTAAAGCAAGAAAGCATTGTCTTATCATAATAATGAATATGGATAGATGATCCATATGGTGAAAGGTTGGATGAGTTCCAACACACCATGGCAGAATGCCTAATATGAAGAGTAATCAAGTTGAAATCAATGCAAGGGTGCATTGTGTGTGAATGTGGCCATGGTAATTGGCACATTGATTGAATTTATTTGATGTTGAATTTTATTTGGAAAGTTTATGGTATGCTAAAATGATGCATATCTAAGGAATGATATATTTCCTATTAATTTGTATCATTGAATGGATAAATATGATCTAATTGTTAGTATGCACGGTTTTGAAGTAGTCACATAAGGATGGAATACATGGAATTATTCTATTCAAGGAACATAGTGGTAATATAGTTATGATAAGGAAAATTTTAATTGATGATAACATATATGAAGAGAATGATAATCTCATGTAAATTAGTAGTTTGTTGGTTGTGATTGGATTGTTGGATGTAGACAATTCTGAAAATCACTTGGAGAATTCTTATAAAGAATATAATAAAAGTGTAAAATTCTAACCTTGTACAATGTCTACTGTAAACAGATATTCAGAAAAGAACATAAAAGATACAATGGAAAATACAAACATTACACATAGGTTTTTCCCCTGGAAACCCAAACCGGGAAAACCAGCATATATTATATTCATTCATTGTGTTACATTGTTTACAATACAATATACATATAGGAGCTAGCGACATCCAAAACCCTAACCCAATGACCTGGATTAGTCCAAAACCATAATTCCTTAACCATAAATAGAAAACCATCAGAAAAAAACCATGTGCCGAAAAATCCACCTAAATACATGACACATTTCTCGAGGCAAAAAAAATATAACACTACTACTCGTGCAAAGAATATAAAACATACCCAACAAAAAGTACGTTATGCATGATATATTAGCCATGTTTTTGGTTGAATGCAAGACAAAACTAATGCAGGGAAGAAGTTCCAAATATGGCACTATTGGAAGACATAATGAAGATTAATGTATTATGTAGCAACGACCAAGAAAATATGACATGAAAATTCATATTTTTGGGGAAATGTTGAATTTTCCTTAGGAATAATTTTGAATTTCTCAATAAAGTTTTATAATATTGACACTGGATGACTGTATGTATATATTGTAGATGAGATAGTATTAATTACAACTAGAATGATTGAGAAGAGAAGATACATTTGGGAACATTAGATTCCTATAATTGCATAACCTTAATAAGGTTTTGTTAATAAGCTAGTGCTCTCCTCGCATGTGAAAGACTTGGAAAGAGGGATCGTTAAAGGATTGTATATCAGTGAAGGGATAAATAATTCTGGAAGGGTGAGTGAAGCAAGGAAGGAGCAACATAAAATTGTCACAATGAGATGAATTCTCATTGAAACAACTATGTGGAAAAGAGGAAAAGACTTCTAGTGGAAGTATGAAGACAGGACCAAAAGAATGACAAGCTTTAGTGGCCAAGTCATGGAGATTTTTGAAGAGTTTTGGAAATATCGTTGTATTGATGCATTGAGGACAATGAATAAATAATGGGAGGGGAATGTAATACCCCAAGTTGACCCCATTTTTAATTGAGCATATAGGTTGGTGAGTCGTGTTACTTTGAGTCTAGAGTGCTTGTATACTAAATAGGTTGGTGAGTCAGATACTAAATAGTTTGTATGCTTATCCTGTGTATTATGTAATCATAATTGGATAATAATAAAATCACACCACTGCATGCAAACTGACCCGATAAAGAGTAAGGGGGCTAAACTCCACTAGAAAAAGGGGATAATAGTCTTAGGTTAAGGGGCTAATCCTAGGGGTTTAGGCCAAGAAAATATTTTAATAATATTTTCTAAACTTAATTTAGGGATGCACATGCATTATGCTATCCTAAGTTCTTATGGAAGAGGAACAAATCACTAAATGGGGGAAAATAGAGATCATAAGTTGACAAGTGTCGTAAGAGGTACATGAAAATATATTTGGGAAATCTAGTGTAGTTTTAGGGGGAACATTCATTCTCATCACTGTGGAGTAGGATCATCTCCTCTGATACCATTCATACTTGATGTCATTATCATAATCACAAGGAAAAATATGGAAGGGTGTTCTAGTGAATTGGAGCTGAAGAAGCGGGTTTGCAGGCTCGTGGGAAGTAGAAGAGGTGGGTTGTTAGGCCTGTGGGAAGTTGAAGAGGTGGGTTGTCAGGCCCATAATCATTCTCTCAAGGTGAGAGAACTGTTGGGAATTGATTTCCCAAAGTTCCAATTGGAGATACAAGGCTTGAGCAATTCCTTTTTGGCTTGTTGTTGAAGCTCGGAAGGGAAGTGGGGCATCTAATGGGGCACACTTCCTAGGTGGGGCAAGAATGTGGGGAAATTTTAGATTGTAGTTGGCTCGAGTTGGCACTTAAATCTGAGTATTATTGTTGATAGTGTACTCATCTTGGAATAGGAATCCCTTTGTCCCAACTATATTTTAATCCCAGCTCAGGGGTGGCCTATTGTCATTTTGTGGGCAGCAGAGTCTATGGATGGGACGAATGTTGGAGGCTCGCATGCATTTGGTGGCCATTTATATCAAATAATTGCTCACCATGTGTTTGTTTAAATTATTGTAAGAATGTTTACGTTATCTTGTGTTGGATTCTTATTGTGAAAATGTCATGTACTCCTAATATGGGTATTTGATGTGTTAATTATAATCATAATATTTGTTTTTAACTTGTACAAAATTTGTGATAGGTATGATTATTTTCATGGGTTTTTATTGTAGTAGTTATCCTTGAATAGTTTTTGTCAGGATTATGTAGATATGACAATTATATGTTACAGATAGTAATAATTGCAGATGTAACTATACTTATGTGCATATGTTGTTAGATTTTCTTGGAACTGTGCATTTTAAGTATATGCAATCAATGGCATAATTATACCATATAAGTGTCCACTTTGTATTTGTTAAAGAAATTACTATGCAAATGATTATGTATTCATGTTAGGGATATTTGGTGTTCCCTACATGCTTCAGTATAATTGTTAATAGATGGAACGGGACCTGGTAATTGTGCATTTTTGTAATGATGATGAATTTTGGAATTATACTGGTGTATAATGCTACTAAAATTACCAGAACTGTACCATTTTTGTGCATGCACAGAGTCTATGTAGATATTGTGTTATCTATACATATTGTTGGTGTGATGTATAACCCTACATTTATGTGAGGTTTTCCCATATAACTCACTGATATCATAGCTATATTTAGCGTTATTTATCCTAGTTAGGATGGGAAAAGAATTGGGTTGCATGGATAGTGCACAGGAGGAACTTCCCCATGTGGGAAGTATGGAATGAGAGCCTTAACCATTATAGGAAGGGTTTTGTGGACTTCCAAAGTGCCTGGAAATCCTTATAATTTGTTTAAAATAAATATCTGAGCTTCCCAGTCCTAGATCAGACTGCAAACTTGAGGAAATTTTGTGCCTTTCCCTAGAAATATTACAATTGTTGATTCCAGAACAATGAAATGATCATAGCCCTGGATCAGAGTCCCTCACATTTGAGGGCTTGTAAAGGAGCTAGTTCATTCATCGCCATTGGATCCATCAGAGGATACACGAAGAGATTGTGCTCGTCGATTGTTGCAAGGGCCATCAGAATCTCTAGTCGGAGTAGCCTAGAGATGAAGAGAAGAGCCACTCCGATGGAAGGGTTCTGAGGATCAATCAGAAAAGTTAGATCATTCGGATTGGGAATAAAATGATCTTAGCCTTCGATCATTGTGGGGTCGTCAGAGTAGCCTTGGATAAGGCACTCTGAAGGGAAGGCTCCAAGAAGCAATCCCAATCGTCAATTAGAGACTAGATAGGATGTAATATTGATCATTGATCGACATGGAAACCATTAAACGTATCCGAGAGGAGGGTGACATCACCCTTTTTAAAGAGATTATGTGTATGGGAAGACATGTGATGGTTTATAATGGGTCGAGGTAGTAGGGGGTGGAACCTTGATGTTTTCATTACAATGGGAAAGTGTTTAAATAGTGGTCGTTGATCGGAGTTGGTGTCACTAGATCATGGTTTTCGATCAGAGTGTGTAATCATTGGAGTATTCTGAGGAAAGGTCATTGGAGAACCCTGAAAGGATGACTCTGAGGAGGCATCAGAACCATTGGATCGATTAGAGGGTTAATAATGGCTCGAAGTTGTTGATCTCTATGGATCCATCAGAGTATCCTTGGCTAAGGTACTCCGATGTGAAATATATGAGAAGTAATCGTGGTCATAGATCGGATAAGGGATGAAGTAGATTATCCACTATAGATCTATGTGTTCCATTGGGACAAGGCCAAAGGGAGGTGATGCCAGAAATTTGTGATGTCACCCCACAAATGTGTAGAGGACAGGTTTCAACACCTAGAGGGAAAATCTGAGAACCTAGGGATGACATGTACGCCACGTCAATAATTGTGGAGATTCCACATGTCCAATGTAAATCGAGCCACGGATAAAGGTGGTGTAGCCTTTAGGAAACAAATGGTGATGTGGTCTGAGTGCTATGTGTCAAGCCAAGTGGTCGAGTTGGTAGGGGCACATGTACTAGGTGCCAACTCAGATGCCATGTAGGTTCACGCTAAACTAAGTCTAGGAGTAGGGAATGAAGTGACAACATGGAGTGATAGTGTGTCAGAGGAAGACATGTGGCATCATGTGATTGGAAGGGAAATACTCCAAAAGGATCACTTCGAGAAATGATCTGATTCGTCAATCAGAGGATGGACACAATGCATGTGATTCATCAAAATGTTGTAGGATCCACTAGCATAAAAACTATGAGAACTTGAAAGGTTGTTAATTATCATGCAAGGTTAGGACCCCAATGAAATCCTAGTCATAGACTATCGGGTTGCCAGGACCATCTGATCCATTAAGGAGGAGTATGGTCAGAATGGGAAGTGATTGTAGGGAAGGAAGCACTCCAAGGTTTAATCTAGGCCATCGATCAGAGATGGCCATGATGCAAATCAATCGTCGATTGTATTAGGGTTCACGGCTAACTTCAAAGGTTATGCACGAGGGGTGTTAACCATCATACTCGATAGAATATCTAAGGGAGTCGGATTCATTGATTGTTGGGTCTCCTAGATCATCTAATCTGTCAATGGGCATACCATCATAATCAATTGTTAGTGTGTGCAAACAGCCAAAGTGGGAGCACCCCAATGAAAGGATCTCGAATTAGTTAAAGAATGTCGCAAAAGGTCCCACAAGGCGCAGGTTTGAAGACATACGTGGCAGGTGACACGACCATGCCACATGGTCTATCATGTGTTCCAAGGGGCCACGTCCATACCACGTGGGATCGCACATGTACCAGGGTTCCACGTGGCACTAAGGTGGAAGTAAGACTAAAAAGGTTGAAAACATTGAAACGTTGTAACTTTTAAATATGAGCTCATATTTGAGCGTAGTTACAATCATTAGAAAGCTCGGGATGAGAGGAATCAATATATGGAGTCTATAGGGAGTAACTAAGTACTTGGGAAAAGAGAAAAATTTTGACACCCCATCCCTTAGAAGGTACATAAGGGGTCAGGCATGTTACATGCTCTTGATTGGTTCATGGAACTAAAGGATAACCAAGTTAGAACCACAAAAGAGTTGATAGATTCCTTTATGGAAAAATGGAGAGATAAAGAACCAAAAAACCTTAAAGTTACCCATGAGATGGTCATTGAAATTGATAAGAATATACAAGGGCTAGAGTTTCACAAAGAACTATAAAAGAAACTCCATATGGAAGATCTAGAAAATATTGTAGATGAGTTGGTAAATGATCAGGATAAAACAAAAGTAATTTGTATGCCATAGATTCCAGATGACTTTTAGCATAAAGACAACCCTCCTCCCACCTCTTCAGAAAAGATATTCGACAAAAATGGCAAGTATAAAAAGAATAGTAAAGTAGATTCCTTTAGTTCCAACCTCTTAGACATCAGATGAGTTAATAAGATATAATGGAAAAATGGAAGAGATTTTTTGGCCATCAATTCCATATCACTTTGAGCAGTGACTAGCCTTTAATGATGATAGTCAGATTTTGAAATTTATAAAAAATTCACAAGATTTATTAGACTTAAAAGTTTGGTGGAATGAAGGAGGACATAAATACCACGAATGGTATGATCCCTAGAAAAACCCCAAGTTAATAAAAATTGGAAAAGGGTCTTCAACAAGTCATCCCAACTAGGGATGTTTCAGGAAAATAATGTCTTATATCACCCATGACATTGTTGGTGGATCCAGATGGATCTCTGTGGCCATCCACCTTTTCCACTGAATCAACATTTCAAGTGTATGGTTTTGATAAACCATGATATTCACCCTTTTGATGGGGAATGGAATGTAATTCCATATTTGTTTGTTAATTACAGACATCATGTAATGATTTCCTAATGGTCTTATGTACATTCATACAACATAGCGTTAATGCATCATATTCCATTAGAACTCTGCAATTAAGAGCAATCAGGCTAGAGTATTATTGGGATGGGTGACCATCCAGGAATTCCTTGTGTTTTACATGCTTATGGAATTTTATAAACTTAGAATAATTTATCCCATGTGCATCATGGGAATTTTTCTCCTCTCACTCTCTCATATATAATTGAGGTGAAGGAGGCCCCTTAAGCATACAATGGAGTGTGATGTAAATCTTGTTGTGAATGAAGCATAGCCAACATCTCTTTATTTTCATAGATAAGCTACCCTATTCTACTGGTTTGTGCTCCATAGTGTTTTTCTAAGTTATTCATTAATAGAAGTTAGGTTTCATTATTCATTAATAGAAGTTAGGTTTCATTGTATTCTTGTGTTCTCTGTTATATTTTATTTTTTGTCTCATTTTGTTCTCAACATAATCTGGATCAGTGATATCAAAGAAGTCTTCTCCTTGTCATTTCTTAGAGCAGGTCCCCGATGAGGTTAGGGTATAGATATTTGGGTCTCGAGCTAGTTTTTCTTGAGGCCAACCTCTCTCACTAGCCCAAGTGACCTCCCATGGTGGAAGAAAAGAGAGATGACTAAGTAGGATATCCTTTCAAGACGTTTCTCAAGGAATCCCTCATGCAACAGAGGAATGAGATGATGAACAAATTATCTTAGATCCTTCTGAGACTGTTGATGACAATGGTCGAGGCATCTTTGACAAAGAACCATTTCAAAGGTGTGACACCCTTCAAGGTACAAGTCAATTTTGATATCCCCTTATTTGAAGGTGAGATAAATGCAGATTCTCTAGAAAAATGGTTGAATCTGCTAGAAGGTTATTACTCCATCCAAAATTTCTCCAACAGTCAAAATATTACCTTCCCGCTCCTTGAATCCCTTCCCCATGTCAAATCTTGGTGGGAATGTTATTGGGAGAGGTACAAAATAGATGAATCTACACCATTCAGGAGAGAACCCACTTGGATGGCCTTTGTAGATGCCCTAAAGGAGGAGTTCTACCCTATCGGAAACTATGATGACTAGTACATGAGATGGAAAAATATGCGTTAAAAAATAGATCAGACGATGTCAGAGTACACTAACATCTTCCATACCTTGTTCTCAAATTTGGGCATCAAAGACTCTAAGCGACACCTAATTTTGAAGTATCACAGTGGTCTGCACAGGTACATCCAAACAAAGATGGTTTTCTTGGACATATCCTCACTGGGAGTTTCTTATCAATATGCAGTCAAAATTGAGAAAAAATTCAAGCAGTAGAGTAAGTGGGAGTTTGGTTTTGAAAATACACCACAAAATTATTATGGAAAAGGCAACCCTAACTCACAGAACGAAGGACATAGAAAGGAAAATCAAACTCAAGAGAGCTAGTCCAATACATAGGAAAATAAGGGTAACGAGAAGTCTAATAAAGACACCGAAAAATGGTGTGAGTTCCACAACATCCCCTGGAACAACACCAGTGAATGTTGCTCAAAAAAATCATTGGTGGTCTAGCTCAAAGAAAAAGAATCAAAACCTGAATTGGACTCTAATTCAAATCACAATAAAGGGAAATATATCATCGATGTAAAACCCTCTTCTACCATCGCGGCCACAACAATACAACCAGAAGAACCATAGAATCTTGAGGAGTGGGAGCCCCTCTTCCACTCACAGATGTGGGTAAAGGGGACCTCACTACATTTCATTGTTAACAGTGGGAGTTAGAAGAACATGATCTCATCCAAGGTTGTCAAGAGATTGAAGCTGTCAATGATGCCAAAATGGGACCCCACTGCATTTTCTTGTTGACAGTGGGAGTCAAAAGAACCTGATCTCAGCCAAGGTTGTAAAGAGATTTAAGTTTATAATGATTCCACACTCTCAACAATACACCATCGAATGGTTGAGTTGGGGACAATACATATGTGTCAGCCAACAATGCCTCTTGTTCTATGGCATCAATCCCTTCAAGGATGAGGTAGTGTGTGATGTTTCCCCACTTGAAGTGTTTGATGTTATTTTAGGGAAACCATATATGTGGAAATAATACGATATCTATGATTCTTGACCCCACAGTGTTATTGTTACTCTGGGAGGTTATCTCTACATGGTACCATAGGTAGCTCCAACTACTGCCACTTCATTGATCTCAAAAAAACAATGATACAAATTAATATCTCAGACCACAAAGGTTTCCCTCTTCACAATCCAGTCATATGGAAAACAAAAGATCATTGCAACTACTACAACCTCGACCCAAGACATTTCTATCTATAAAAAGCAAATCAACAAGATTGTAGAGGATAAAAAAGAGAGTGAGAGTCTTCCATATGTTCAGCATAGCTCTATTAGACACAACCCTTTGTAGGTGTGCTTGGGGTTCCAACCATTAGCCCCCAATATTGATATAGTTCTTCTTACTTCATATTCACCAATAGAGTCCTCCCACACTCAGACCAAGGAATACCATGCATCTAGATATGTTGAACGGATCCAACACCTCCAACAAGCTCATGACATCCTTCCATAGGAAAAGTACAAGCAAGATATCTACTTCAACAAGGAAAGCGGATCACTAAGGTTCATATTCAAAATAAGTTTCCCCATCTCCCAAGGGAATTTGAATAAATGGGGACCATTGCTTCCTAAGGGGGGAGGAATGATCCAGGTGTATCTCGGTGGCCATCCACCTTTTCCACTGAATCAACATTTCAAGTGTATGGTTTTGATAAACCATGATATAACCCTTTTGATGGGGAATGGAATGTAGTTCCATCTTCATTTGTTAATTATAGACAAAATGTAATGATTTCCTAATGGTCTTATGTACATGCTTACAACATAGAGTTGATGCATTGTATTCCATTATAACTATGCAGTTAATCTCGCTCAGGCTAGAGTAGTACTGGGATGGGTGACCGCCCTGGAAGTCCTAGTGTTTTACATGCTTATAGAATTTTATAATATTAGACTAATTTATCCCACATACATTGCAAGATACCAGATATATAAAATATGCAGAACAAAAATGAAATGCTAGAAATGACAGAATAACAGTAAAATATCCCGCATAATCTTCACAATACACAGAAATGATATACGAAATAGCAACAGAAATAACACTTTGATTCAGATAGCAATGTTCACAGGCCTCTGTGAGGGGGCAACCTCCAGTCGAGCAACGCTCTGTTACAATAATCTCCAAGCTAGGGTTTTCATACCCTTGACCCTTATTTATACTAAATGTGTCTATTAAGAGAAGCATCTAGAG
>JZKD02S1673207.1:307860-327187 GCA_000966675.3 Picea glauca | reverse complement strand
GGAAGATCCTTCTAGAAGCGGAAGCTTCTATTAGGTCTTCTTACATCCTCCTTATTCTATTTTATTGAAAGGTCTTATTAATATTGACCTTTATTACATATGAATACATTGATCTGCCTATGTGCGGGTTATGACCTTAACATACATCATGGGAATTGTTCTCATCTCACTCTCTTATATAATTGAGGTGAAGGAGGCCCTTTAAGAGTGTGATGTAAAACTTGTTGTGAATGAAGCATAGCCAACATCTTTTTCTTTTCAAAGATAAGCTACCCCATTCTACTAGTTTGTGTTCCATACTGTTTTTCTATCTTATTCATTAATAGAAGTTGGGTTTCAGTCTATTTTTGTGTTCTCTACTATATTTTGTTTCTCGTTTCTTTCTCGGAATAATCCAGGTCACTGGTCCAAATTATTTCTACCTTGGTCAATTGGACAGTGAAAAGTTAAAATATGCCATTGAATGGACAACTCCTCAAATTTCTCCTCAATGATAACATCTGATTCCCAAGGAGCATCCATTGTAAAATAGTTTGACTCTAGCCCTTTTTCCTTGTATTTAAATTTCATTCCTTCAAAATTTCATTTTCTTCTCTGTTGTATATATATGTGTGCAACCTATGTTTTATTTGATGGCTTCTATATATATTTTATGTGTTACTGATATATCTATTTGGTGAGACATGTTTTTGTTTTACAAATCATGGATTCTGAGTTTCTCGCATAATGTTACAGGATAATCCCCCTGTGAACAAGTGGATTACCTCTTGGATACTAGACCCCTATAACCAAGACATAAAGGTGTTAATGTGGACACTGACATTCCTTTTCATGAAGTTAAACTATTCAAGGAAAAATAATAAAGAAAGGTAAATACCTTTACCAACGTTTGTCCTTGCTCGATCCAGGTTGATCTTGATCTCCAAGTTCTTCAGAAAGTCCTACAATACAATGAGCAACAACAATGAAACATACTTCCTACTCTACCATGATTAGCTTCATAATAGATCTATCTAATAGAGACAAGTTCATCAAACATACACAAACTTAAAGGAAACAGGCCAAGCACATATTTATATTAATGAAAACAAAGCAAAGTGCTTACAACCATGATGTAGATGCAGCAGCTTCACCAAGCTCTCTTTGTCTAGACCCTTTCTCTCTTCCTTATGAGATCATAAGTTTGATGCCTCTAAACTCCATCTATGTTTTTTACCATGAGAAGGCCTCCTTATATAAGCTTGGAGAGGCCCAACCACCTTAGAGATTATTGGGATAGGTTGAGGATATTTCTCCATCAGTTGTGGATCCTCCCTAATATCCATCCTTGACCTCAAATTCGAATCCAACTGATTTCTAAGATGAAGGGGATTTTTCCCTGATTTTCCTTAACAATCCAAAATTTCTCAAACAGGCCAATGCTCCCCCAAAAGGGTGCACAGAGAATTGCAATGCTCCCCCAAAGGAGGGTACAGAGTGTTGGCACTCCTTGATAGTGGGAAGGGGAGTGCTGCCCAAAATTCCTTAAAAAAATCCCAACGCTCCCCCAGAATGGTGTCCTAGGTGTTGCAACGCTCCCCCAAAGAGGGGTAGGGAGCATTGTCAGTCCCACACAGTGAGTAGGGGAGAATTTCCCTTCAAAAATCATTTTTAAGTGGTATTTTGCATGGAAAATGATTTGTACTCCTCATCAAATGATTTCTCCTTCTTAAACCAGTCTTTGAGGGTGTCTCAAGTGTCCTTGTGATGTAGTTCGAGACACGACATGGGCAATATGACTGTATGATGTCTACGACACTTGCGACACTTATGGATAAAAAGAGACACATGTAATGAAAATAATAGGTCATCATTGAAGTGAGTAATTTTGATGTAGATTGCCCCCCAAAGTGCAAAGTTAGAAGACAAAAACTGATGACTGAAGTACTTTGTAGACTTTTTCAAGCAAGGGTATGGACTCGAAGAACCTGGTAGAAGTTGCACACAACCATCAAACAAATATCATGATATGTTTCAAACCCAAGGTAGGCATACATATGCTTGGGTGATAAATACTTGCAAGGTATAAACACCATAAGATACACTGTGGATCCATAATTATATTAACAAAAAGGTATAGCCACCGAAGATATAATGTGGATCTATACTCTCGTGACATGAACTGATCGTAGCCATGAAAAATACATAGTGGATATACGAGACGACAAGACTTAGCCATAGACCAATACAAAGTGGATCTATGTGACAGTATATGTGTCAATATTCAAGAGAAACTTCATCACAACCTGGGCAAAGTGCATATCAGAGTGATCACTTGAACCAGGGTCTTCTTACCAATCCTGGTGTAGTATGAATATAAACATGTGAATAGATGTCCTGATGTCGAACATGGAAGAAACCGCTTGATTACCGGTCGATGAGGTAAACCATTAACAAACGCGAGGGAAATCACCATTGATGTCAATGATTCCCATGGTACCCTAGTACATTCCAGTGAATGTGAAAAAATAATTTGAAGTCAAACATCCATGGAATCATTTGATCAGGGGTCAATGATGTAAACCCATTATTGGAAGCGAGGAGGCCTGCCATTGAGGTATGTAGGTCCCAAGGTACTAACTGGTTTCTAAGTCTAGTTCCTGGATAATGTGCTGAAGTCAACAGCAACAGACTCATTGAAGGAGAGCCTTGATGTATCCCCCATCAATGACATGAAACTGACACAGAGATGTAATTGGTGGATCAAAAGAACATGGACTCACATGGGTATTGAAACATAAAATTTGTGATGGTTGACTCTCGAGGAAAAAAATTCCCTTCAACACTGAAGAACAACAACAAAAACATGGAATGGACCAAAAAATGATGATGCAGTGGATACTCTGACTTTCATCGGGTGACCCAAAGGAGTAAGAAAAATCAGAGGATTGGTTCAGTGCAGAGGTTTAGTGGATTAAAATGTGTGTAAAGACAAAGTGTCGTGTTCAAGGGAAACCGTAAGAGTGACTGGTAATGTTCTCAAAAACTACTTGGCTTGCTTCCTTCAATTCCCCCCCCCCATCCAGATAGATGAGTACCTCTTTTTGATTTAATGAGCTTGAGGAGGATACCACATGCTCGATATAACTCACCTTCGGTAAGTCCCTCTTCCTTTGTTTAACGAACTGGAAGAAGTAAGGGTTTGGTCCCGTATGGGCCCTTCAATGTATGATTTTTTTAATGAGTCCAGAGAAGGTAAACTCAGTGATTTTTCATGTTCAGAGAGTCTGAAAAGAAATTAAAGATGACTCTAGGTTTTTCCTTTTTCATAATTTTAGTCTCGCGAGGTTGAAAAAGAGATAAACTACCACTCGCAATACGCCCTTTCAAACCTTTTAACGGGTGTGAAAGGAAGCAAGATCACTCGGCAATCTTTTCATGTTTAGAGATTCTGAAAAGAGTTTAAAGGAGACTCCAGGGGGTTCCTTTTCATATATCCTTTACGCACTATTACATATAGGCTAAAAAATTGGTTAACTATTGCGACGATTCTGATCAAATCAATTTTTTTGTCAAAAAAAAATTTAAAAAACGAAATTTTACTGTTTTTTTTTTAAATTAGTCCCGATAACGTCGGATTTCCAACGTGCTCTAAGTTCGTCGAAAGTACAATGCCTAGTTCCGAAACTTTAATATATCCATTTGTAGGTCAACATAATGGTCATTGACTTTGAAATGGTCAACCTTAATTTAGGATTATAGTCGTCGGAATTCTCACGATGACGAATCTATAAATTAGTTAATTCGAACCGAATTTCGACTAATCTGTTATAGTTGCGACATATTTTATGTGTTATAGCTCTGCTAATCTTCGTTTTTATGTGAAGGTTTGCTTGTTGATTAAGAGATCGAACTGATCTTTGATCTATAGAGCATAGTTTTGTGATCATTGTTCAAGGCGTGCAAGAGGATTTTAGACTTTGAAGTTTAGTTAAATATTTTTTTTCTTTTGTCTCCTTTAATATTTTATAACCTTATACGTTTATGTAGATTTTATGTCGTGTGTGAACATGCTAATTTTTCCATGCTTATATGTGACTTTATATCTTTCCCTAATTCTATTATGTCGTTTTATTATGTTACTTGGTTATGGTGAAGCTTTGAAGCTTATGTGGTAAAATATATTGTATGGTTTGGTCTATTGCATTTCAAGAATCGAATAGATCTAGCACATCATCACTGAACTTTATAACATAATCGTCTCAATATTTTGGTTGTGGTGAAGAATGTGGAGATATTATGGACAAGGTGACGAGAGATGTTATTTCCCTTGCACTAAATGCGGGAGAACAAAAGTCAGAATAAGTTTAATACAAATAGTTGTAAGACATTGTAGAACCCATGGGCATGTTGAAGGTGGACCGAATGAATATCGTCCCTTAGTAAACTATATATTCATTATTATATCTTTATATTGATTGTATTTATAAAATTTTATATTGTTTAAATATTTCTTATGCAGTACACTAATTTTGCATGATTGTTTGTAATTATAAAGTCAGGTTGGCCCCCTAAGTGTCTAAACGTGCCAAGTACTAGCAGAAATGATGTTGTACTACAAGGTGCCGAGGAATTTGGAGTGTTGAATATTGAAGATCAAGTTAATGATCCTATGGAAGAAGATGACAACAATAATAATATAGTTGAAGACGATGGGACAAATGAATTGATCCAAGACTTGTTCGCTTGACCGGATGAGGATGATGATGAGGACATTGGTGATCTTGACGTACCTCTGCTAGAGAAGGCAGAAAAACCACTTTATGAAGGTTCAAAATAAAATATTCTTTCTGCTACATTATTGTTGGTGAACTTAAAGGTTTTGAATGGTTTGTCAAACAGTTGTATGACACAGATCCTAAGGTATGTAATATGGTTCATCATCACGTATACATAAAGGTTGATTTTTTTTGCTTGTTTTTACTTTTAATTAATGTTTGAAATAAGAATCAAATATTTACAAATTTTAACATTTTTTACACTAATTACTTATTTTTTATGTCGTGGATTGTTAGGTGAATTTATGTTACCATCGTCAAATATTTTACCTCGCACATACCGAGATTTAAATGCCATTATGAAAGAAATTGGAATGGAGTATCAAGCTATAGATGCATGTCCCAATGATCATATTATATACTATGGACAACATGCATCGAAAACAGAATGCCCGCAATGTCAGACCAGTAGATATTGAACCGATCAAATAACAAAAAAGGTGCCTCGTAAGGTTCTTCGTCATATTACCATAATTCCACGTTTGCAACGACTATTTTGATGCGAAAGCATAGCACAATTTATGGATTACCATGCACGTAATAGAAGTGGATATGGTGTTCTTTGAATGCTTGCAGATGGTTATGCATTTAAGGAAATTGAGGAAAAATGGCCAGTTTTTAAAGATGAACCTCGTAATGTTAGGCTTTCATTGGTCATTGACGATGTTAATCCATTTGGGGAGCTCAGGTCTATTTACTCAGTGTGGCCAATTTGTGTTATCAACAATAGCATTCCTCCTTGGATGTCAATAAAGAGGGAGCACATAATGTTGACAATGATTGTTCCAGGTATGTAATGTTATCATTAATTTTCCAAATGTAAGATTTCATTTGTATTTCTTGTTGCATAATATATTGTATTTATTTATTTACTTATATATGCACATCCCGTTATTAATTATGTGTAATTTCAAATAATTATGTAAGTACCAAGTTAAATATATGAATGTATATATCGAGCCTCTCATCGACGAGTTACTAAAGTTATGGGTCGGCATCACTATGTATGACGTTTGTAAACCAATAAGGCAGAAGGAATTTCAATTCTGTGGAATACTTGTATGGACAATTCATGATGCCCCAGGACTAACACATTTTTGTGGTATGTAACAATCCATTGCACTTTAATTATAGTATATAATTATTTGAAGATACCATGTTTCATGTTTTTTAAAATAATCCCCTTCGTATAATTGACATAATTATTAATCAAACTTTTGAAGGTCTTCAAACAAAGGGCAGTTTTGCATGTCCAGTTTGTGGTCCTAAGATCAAATCTTGGCATTCAAAAAATTTAGGAAAGGAGGTGTTTGATGAGTATAGGCACTTCCTCTCTAAGAACCATAGGTATTGTACTATTGAAAAACATATTTTCAATGGGAAAGAAGAGATTGGATTAAAACCACGAAGAATGACACCTCACCTATGGAAGTTGGAATATAACAAAAGTCGTCAAGATGGTATATTGAAATTTGTTTATGTAATATTGTATATGTAATGTTATGAATTTTTATTTTATTGAATTTATTTTATTCTTCATCAATGTTGTGAAGGTATTAACAATGGGCTCCCATGAGGAATGAAAATTTATCCCTCTAAATTCATGAGGTTTCCCTACTATCAGGACCTAAAAATATCTCATTTGTTTGATACAATTCATATCGGGAAGAATGTGACAGAAACATTATGGCGAATCATAGATGGTAGGAGGGATAAAGAAAAAGTCATCAATATTTGTAGTGACATTTAGGAAGCCAATCATGCAATGCAAAGTGGGATCCAATCAAATAGTGACGGAGATCAAAATAGCCTTCCTTGGTTATTAACAGAGCAACAAAGAAATGATGTAAAAGAGGTCATTCGGAGAATAAAATTTCCCACAGATTTTTCTTCAAACATAAATAATATCTTAACAAAGAAAGGTGAATTTGGTGGGGTAAAAACACATGATTGGCATACCTTCATTAAGGTAATTATTTTTCTATATCTATATATATATATATATATATATATATATATATATATATATATATATATATATATATATATATATATTGGTATACATGTTTTTAGTTTTGTTTTATTATACTTTAGAATCAAATAACGATCGATTTTGATTGTTACAGTATGTTCTACCTCTATCTCTCCCAGACCACTTCGACAACAACGTCAAACAAGCTATATATGATCTTGGCAAATACATGAGGTAAGTAGTAAATTATATGCAAATTGTTTTTTCCAATTTGTTATTCAAGATCTTAATGACATATGTTTTACTTATAATGTAATATATTAATTTATATGTTTTTTTGAAACATAGTACTTGCTTGCAACATCAACTATAGATGGCTGTCATTGAAAGAAATACATCAAGAAGATATAAAGTAGTGGAAGAGAGAAATTCCTCGGCTAATGTGTGAAATAAAAAAGTATCTACCTCCGGCATTTTTCAATGCACAAGAACACTACCTTATACACCAAGTTGAGGAGATTGAATTGTGTGGACCAGTACACACAAGGTCAATGTGGATGGTGGAGAGGCACCTGAAATCATTAAAGGCTTTGGTTAGACAAAGAGCACGTCCCGAGGGTTCTATGGTGGAGGGATATATGCTATATCAATCGATGGTGTATATTAGTCAATATCTTCCTAAATTAGCCGCAAATATGCATGTGGATCGCATTTGGGATGTGAACTCCATTAAAAATATTGAAGGGGAGCACTTGTTGGGGAAAGGTAGAATGACGAAAGTGAAAGGTAGTTAGGTTTATAATACATCTGACTTTTCCTTTTTATGTGTGTCATACTTATTTAATGTTTATACTTTCATCAATTATTAATATTTTATACCTTGCTAACTAACATATATTGGTGAATTATGATTTTTTGATACAGTTGGTCGAGAGTGGGATGCACTACATATATACATTGCAAACAATATTGACTGGATGAAGGTATGGATTGACAGATGCATACAACGCGAAGGTAGGTTATCATGGGAAGGGGTGTCTACATTGGTTATAGAATCTCATTGTAATGGAGATACCAATCTTATGCAGCACGAAATTGATTTAGCACATGGTTTGAAAGATAAACAGGCAAGCATGCTATTCATCCAACATAATTTCATTATGTTATTTCATAAATTATTAATGTTAGTGTTGATGTGTTTTTCCCATCCATACATTACAAGTTATGTGAAATATGTTTTATGTGTCTGGCATATTGTAGTTTAAACATCACAATGCTATGTGATGCAATGGTCGTAAATTTCACATCAAAAAATTGGACGAAAAGAGGAAAAATTTTGATTGTGGGATAACTGCAGTCTTCGAGGTCACTAATGTTTCCTCTAGAAGTGACAGACATCTCGAAGTCTCAAAAAATCAATACTATGGGTATTTGGAGGACATACTTGAGTGTGACTTTAAATCCTTCAAAATAGTTTTGTTTGACGTCAAATGGTATAGGCTACGAATGAATGAACATGATCCTGATAGAACTATTATTCTACATGATAATGGATTTACCATGGTTAATACAAGGTCATTTGAGCCAGGAACAGATCATTATGTTCTTCCAAGACAATGCGAACAAGTCTTCTACTCAGAGGTTCTAGGTAAAGCAGGTTGGCCATTTGTTGTTAAGTATGATCCAAGAGGAAGGCCAGTAAAGTATAATATTGTAGAGGAAGAAAATGATCTTGAAGAAGAATATGATGCAAAGGAACAAGTAGTTGATGTAGCAGATGTCTCAGATGAAGATCCTGAAGGATATGAACCAAATGTACTAGTAGGAGGCAATGCAGATCTTGATGATGATATCCATGATGAAGATATATTTCTTGGAAATGAGTACATTGATGACGATGTTGATATGGTCAATCCTTACAACACCTTATATGAACCAGATGATATGGATGTTCAGTTCAATGAAGATGATCAACTAGAAGATTGATGAATGTATTGAAATGTTGAAATATTGTATATATAAGGTCAGAAGAGAAGGGCAAGTGGGCGCAAGTGGCAAGGGCAAGCTTAATTTGGAGACACTTTATATTCATTCAAGTACACTGCGTCAACCAAGGAAAATACAAATCATGTAAAGGAGGTACGTATTCTTTACTTATTATTTATTATGTTTCTTGTTCAAAAAGTTCTAAAATAAGTACATATCACAAAATGATAAACTAGGGAACAACAATTTACATCTGAAATAGTTCACCACAGAAAATGACACGAGAATCTGGAAATAAAGTCTTTTTATTCACTCATAACAGTCAATTAAATCCTGTGAGCACTTTTACATTTTTTTATCATCCCAAGTCCAACCCCAAATTTCTTCAAAATCATAGGCTTTATGGCCTTTACATAACAATTCAAGATTCTATGAAAATGGATTTGAAATACTCAAAATAGAATAAAATCGAAACTAGTATAATATGAAAAATCTAGTCCTGATTTAAGGGTGAAAGTCTTATCAACTAAATATTCTACAATATCGACAGCTTTAGCCATATCTAATATCTTCAATAATTGTCAAAGTGATGACAAAGCACTTTGAAATCTTGCTTTGACAAATAAGCAATCTTTACCAAGAATTTTAAAATCCACTTAACCTTTTTTCCATAATATCTTCATCAAAAACTTGAAAAGGGTGATGATCTGAATCCCTTTAATCTTTATCTTTCATTTGGAACCCCTTCCACATGATCTGGACACCAAAAACTTTGATTTGGGCAAAAATACGAGCATTTTTTCATCCTCTACGCTTTCGGTGGCTTACAGGTGTAAAACATAATAGGGTTAGCTATCGAAAGAAGAGCTTTCGGCAACTAACAACACCTTGAGGAAAAGTGAATAAGCTGCCGGAAATTTTGAGTTTTCCACAACTGTTCAAAACTGCAAAAATGGATTTTCTTCAATCTACCTACTCTTTAGGATCTTCATTTATGTTCTCAACAACTTATGCTAGAACTTTTAAATTAGGATGTGCTCTTGGATTAGGATTTTTGAGCCTTAGTTTGATCTTTAAACATCTAACCATTTTAAGTAACTTACGATTCTCCTTGAGCAATTTCTTATTCCTCTTCTATTCCTTTACATGCATTTTAGCTAACCTTTCAAAACAATCTCTTACCTCATCTGATGTGTTTCTTATAGTCTGGTTTTGGGATTTAATGACCCTCTCAAGCAACTTCATCTCTGATATCTCTTCTTTAAGCTTTTCAATAAGCTTTGATGATTTGTTGACCTTGTTGTGTTTGCTTGTTGATGTCTCGGGTAACTCTAAGGCTGAGACTTCAACTACAACTTCTTCTCTCTCCTCCATGGGTATTTCAGAATTAGAGTCTAAGTATGGAAAATTCAATATGTTTTTCTCATCAATGCTTATTTGGACCTCCTTTCCCTAATCAAAATCAAGCTTCTTTTTTTCCTTCTTAGTCCTAGGTGAAGGGGATGGTTGTTCTGTCTGCACTAGTGACAGGGCCCTTCTCTTTCTCTTACTACTCTTTGGTGTAGATGACTTCTTTGTAGGTTTATTCCTACCCTTAGGCTGGATCTCTTGCTCGAATTCTCCCCAAAACAGGAGGTAGTTCCATGTCCTCTCTCTTCTCTAGAGTTTCCCCATCACTATAAGTGTGATGAGGCCATGATGGAACAACTTGTTGTTTATTTTCTTAGGTTTATCTTGGACTTTTTGTGCCATCTTGGTGAGGATCCTATGAAGATAATGAGGCAAGTTCAGAGGTTTTTTGCCTGTGAAATGATTGATAAGCCTAAAATGGTACAACATGACCCTACCATACCTCCTTTCACACGTTATGTACACTTGAATAACCTTCATAAATTTCTGCCATTTGTCTTCCAAGTAATTCCTGGGAACATCCTTCTGCCAAATAATGCTCTGGAACTCTGGCTTAAGGTAAGATCTAAATTTAATATATTTAATGGAAGTGGTCTTGAACCACCTCTCACCCTCTTCTGGAATTTCAGTAGTTGAAACAACACTTGCCTCATCTATCTGCATTTCCAGAGGACCCAATTTCACTTTGACACCATCAAAACTTTTGGCAAACACCTTTGCAATTCCCTGATGATACCCCTGTAACTTTTCACAAAACCTGTAGCAGCCTGCATCCTTGAACATTTGACAAACCTCTGGATGAGATTCCAGATAGGAAACATCTTTCCACTCCCTCCTGAGAAATGCTCCTCCAGTAGTCATCTACAAAAAACCTGTTAATATCTTGAAAATATTGAAATATAGGTTGATGGATGGGAGACCGGTGCTAGGAAAAAGGATAGAGGGAAAACAGTTGAGGGAAAAACATGAGATCAATAGATTTGTGTATGTATGAGTTTTTTAAAACAAACGCTTAGCAAATAAGGAACCTGAGATCACGACGTTCATTTAGAACTGACTAAGATCAACCTTCATGTGAATTATTGCACGAAATGGTAAGGACAAATGAAATCATGAAGGGGTTTCGGATTGATATCTTGGGGTTTAATGATTTTTTGAAACATCAATTGAAATCATAATAAACCGCCCAAATCATGACAAACGATCCTCATAGATGATTTCGGCAGCATATAAGATCATCATGACATGTGTACTGATGGCGATTTTAGAGTTCGATGGGACAGCCTAACCGTTGGACAAATTCTACATTTCGGCAGCTTAGAGCGCCTCGCACATGTTGTTTTTGCTGCCAAAAGTGATCACTTTTGGCAGCTTAGAATACTTTGAAAAATGGCCCTTAACTGTCGAAAGTGAAAATTTTGGATTTTTTCCTAATAAAGTACAGACTCGTCACTCTTTGAAATGACAAGTTTAAAACTTAATTTGAAGACTTTTCCACTTGAAATTCAAAAAAAACTTCATCTAATGACTATCCTATCACCTAAAGACATAAAAACCAGAAAATTTATTTGAGGCGATAATCAGGCCAACAAGCCAGGAATTTCATCATGAAATCCACATATAATATCTTAATCATCAGATTTCCTATCATTATTTTCATAGGGTAAATCTAATAAAAACTCTGATCTGATGATCTTATTTATATACATACATCCTATTCTAATATGAGGACGCTTGATCTTAATCAATATGAGATATCCAGTATAACCAGTCAAATATTAGATCTGAAACCTGGGTTGCTTCACTGATTTTCACCAAAATCAGATGTAGATCTGGTAATGATATTTGATAAGGATTTCTATCCTGATCTCTTTTACATGAGAATCGATCAATCTGAAGAACAACAAAAATGTTGAAAATGTATTGTGGCCTTTCCACAAAAAATTTCTCCATATAGATATCTATAGGGTCGAAATAGACCTGAGTTGTTCCTTGGCATTTGGAATTAGTCCATTCCATCTCCTAACCTTGTTTTTCTTGTGAGGTCTTCAAGTCTTCAGACATTTCAAGATGTGTTTGTATTTCATCTAATGGGTTTTGCACAAATATTTCTGTTGAACCAGACAATGGGGAAGACTATCTAATCATATCCATATTATAACAATTTTTTAATTCATTAGGAGTAAATGAAAACAGACTTTGAAAACACACCTCATCGAGAATATCGGCTATAGGGTCATAAAATGCTTCAGATAATGGTAGCATCGGCCCCACTGGTACTTCATGGTTTACACTGTGACTTTCAACTAGAAACTGACCAAAATTCCCTCTCAAAATTTGAAATGAATTAAAACACAGAGGCAATGAATCACAATGGATATGCTCATTACCTGTTTCAGTCTTCATGATTTCATCTGAGGTTTGACTTTCAAAAAGTCTCAAAGGCTGCACCTCTGGATCATCTTTTGTATCTCCCATGTTTTCCTCAACTGATACATTAGAACATTCCTCATTCTTTCTATTCATGACCTGTTTGTAATGTTCCCTTAGCAGTGAGGCAAAACATAAGGGTAGGCATTCTGCATTTCTTGGGAAATTTTCTGCATCATCTTCCATGCAATCTTGTTGGGTATGCGGAATCTGATTGTCATGTGTGCACTGTGATAACTGGGCTTCTTCTTCCCATGAAGATAGTACTGGCTTCTTTGAAAAATCATCTTTGATCTCAACCATATATTCACCATTCTGAAGATCATATATGAGCATGTTATCTATGTAGGCTTTATTCATCAAACATGCACATCATCTCTAGAGATTTTTCCACCACCACCTGATTTTTAACTTCCTCTTTGACGGTATTGTGAATTGAGTACATGAAGAAATCTTTCAGTGGTTTAGGACACTGAGGCTGGGATGGAGGAATGATCCACGTTGACCATGTCAAGTATCAAAATTATCTAGGGTTTTTGTGTTTGTTCCATAAAATCAAGGTCTGTGATTAAATTCAACTAAGTTTGTTCCATGAAACTTGATGAGGATCATAAGGAGAAAGAAGATGAATATTCAAGGGCTATCTTAGAAGCAGAAGAGGATGAAATGAAAAAGTAACAAGAAGAGAAATATCAAAGGAAAAGAATAGAAGTAGAAAATGAACTTGAGTTAGTAGAGAGCTAGAGAAAAACAGAAGGAATTCAGAAGAAGAATAAAAAAAGTAAACAATAAGAGAATGAACAAACACTACTTCTTGTGAATTGAAATCCTACGGAGGTACGTCAGTTGGTCGAAGACATTCTATCGATGCTTTGAAGAAATGCGGTTACCAATTTCTTCCATGTATATTAGTCGGATAATCCAACGAACATATTTCCATCGGATATCTGACACCCTGTCATCGGTCTACTGATATCCCTAAGAACCAAAACCTTGTTGAAATTAACCATTATTTCCAACGCATATGCGTCAGAAGTCCGACATAACTACATGTCAAATATCTAATAAAGAAACAAGATATTCGACGTGTGTTTGTCAGACTCTGTAGTGGATATCCAACAAACTTGTATGTCGAATATCTGACATACAAACAAAATATCTGACGGAGGTGCCATACCTATGACAAATATGTTTTCCAGATAGTGATTCGAATATCCGACGAGAAGGTATGTCAGATATCCGATAGCCAAACAACATATTCGATGGAGGTGACATACCTCTGAAGGATATGTCTCTTGGACAGTTCCTCGGATATCCAACGAGAAGGTATGTCATATATCTAATAGTCAAACATCATATCTCACAAATGTGCCATACCTCTGAAGGATATGTCTGTCGGAAGGTTCGTCATATATCTGACGAAGCTATATATATTAAAAAAAATTAATGAGATTAATGGCCCATAAATTTAGTGTGCCTATTGACTAGTTAGACCTATAACATTGTTTCCACCCAAGTTATTATCTCAGCAAGGACTTCAATGGTAATTTGGGTAAAAAAAATATTTCCAATCCCTCGTACTCTAGTCTCTGTTTTTTCTATGGTAAAGGAATGTAAAATAAATATCCCAAGCTTATCCCTCTGCCTCTTCATACATTCTTATTAAGGTAGCAAAAAACAACATGCAATGAAGAAAGATAATTGGATATTAAGTTCTAATCTTGCAATTTCAACAATGGATTTGGATATTAACTTTGAGGAGCCAAGGTAGTTCTTAAAAATGTTGATTTAAACCATCTATCAAAAGGTTTTTGGGTAGTTACCCTATTCTAGGAAGGATAACTAACATCTAAGTAATTTTCCCCTTTATCTCCTTAAATGATTTTCTTTACAATCATGTAGAGAAAAGGAGTAATTCATTCATCAAATGTAGGAAACAATTATATAAGATACATAGTGCTTCAACTATCCCAAATTTGTTGGCATTATCCCTAGAGATGTGCACTACTATAATTCTAGGAGAGTTACATATGAAAATATTTAACCTTCTTTTGAAACGTGTGCATACAAAGAGAATTTTCCTCCAAAGCATCATGTCAACTCATCAACATGTAGAAGAGAAGGTTTCATCAACATTTTTGTGGAACTTGACAACAACTTCCCCATGTCCATCAATTGAGCTTGTAAACAAAACATATAAAAATGTTGATGAGAAACTCATATCATGTTATAAGATGACAAAGTTGATTGCACCTCTCCTAACTGTAAAAAAATATTCATCCATATCAACAACTGGAACCAATAGGTAACCTCGAACATCATTTCTAATCATCGTTCCAACACACAAATTCATGCATTCTACCCTCTTATCTAGCAAAATAATTCATTTAGACATGAAATTCGCAGCATAAATGGGTAACATCCCAAGGGTCATATGATGCATGAATTTAATTAAAAAGGCATAAGGAAAAAGGTGAAAGGCTCAAATTTAGGAATCAAAAGAGGAAAAATTGATGAGAAAAATAAGGAAATTACCAGGCTCATCACCCATCACTTTTTTTAAGGGGATAGGTTGGCTCGGTATTATTTCATATAAAATCAACTTAAGGACACAAAATACCAAATTAATTCCATTAATTTACAAGTCATATATTAAACCTTAGGACTATATCAAGTCATACCTAACCTTAAAATTTAGAAATAATAGGATATAAAATTAAAGAACCTTTATCTTTATCAAGTTGGTATTAAATCTTGTGTTAGGGGAAGAATTTGAAGAAAAGTTATAATATCTATGTCATGCAAAGGCCTATTCAATTCTTCAACCATCTAGAAATCAAGTAAAAATTGATGAATAATAGGACATAAAATTATAGAGCCTTTATATTTATTAAGTCCATGCCTAGAACTTGTGCCTAGGAAATAATTTGAAGAGTGCAAACTTGCATGTATAAATATTTTGCTATTAGACCAATATTACTTAGTGCTAATCCAACCTTTAATGAAATAAATTTGTGGATACATGATCTTCTCACAACCATTCATTATTTATATTTATTTTGAAAACCTAATACATAAGTAGGATTCCACTTGGACACAGGAGTCGAATGTTTGACTTGAAGGAGTTTAGATATTGACAAGTCCATGAAATGCAAGTTTGTCTCTCTTGCCTGATTTCCCACGCCCATTTCAAAGGTATTTTCTTTGGGATACATCCAGGGTTTCAAGACCTTGGTACGTCAGTACCGGAGCCATTCCAACCCCCGAAATATCGTCGGTGATTGTCACCTCACCACTGTGTTGCAAGGAGAAAGTGACCTCGGTAACTACGGCGCAAGGAAAAAGTGAACTCGGCCACTGCAGTGTAAGGATACATAGAACTTGAGCCACTACATGCGTAAGGAGATAGAGACCTCGACCTCGAGCCAATATTCACAAGGAACAAAGAATGGTGAGTAATTTCATTACGAGAGTTTCAATTTGGAAAATGAATGAATAAATTTGGACTCCTCTTTCCAACTTACGTTGTGTTGCCTCTGGAAACCCCAATTTTTCCTTGCATTCGGGAAACCCCAAGTTTTTTTACCACCACACCTATGTCGCTGGCTCTTCATTTTTATTGGTTGGGTGCCCCTCTTGTGAACTTGAGTTTTTCCTCTGTGCACTCTAACCTATTTTCGTTACGATTTCTCATGTGGGCACCCCTCTTGCTAACTCGCATGGTGTTGCCTTTTGCGGAACCCCGAGTTTTTTCCCACATGAGTTGTGTCCCCAACTCTTCGGTTTTGTTTTGTTGGATTTGGAATTTTGTGCGAGGGGTGATGTGAGTGATAAAATGGAGTTGCCTACTGGGTCCACTCGAATATTGGATTAGGGCCATTTGCAGGGTTGGTTGGTTTTCGGCTTGTTATCACACATTGCTCGATAGCACATGAGTGGTAAAACAATTTAGATGAGACAATTTGACTATTGAATTCAATGGATAAAACTTCATCATTCAGAGTTAAAACATCAAGAAGTAAATTTTTTTAGGGATAGTTGAAATTGTAATAGGAAAAATTTCTTGAGTACCATCAATCAAAAGAATAGCTCAATGATTTGAATTATAGTATATGGCACATAGAACAATGAAACAAGAGAATGGGTAAATGGCATGAATAATTTCTTTGGATGAGTTAGTAGCCCAAGTAGGAATTTGATCTTTCCTATCTCTGTATCTTTTGTGAGTTGCCTATTTAAGCTTAAATGGACTATCAATGGTTAATACAGGGTCAATTACATAATCCAAAATGTTAATTAAGTTTTCAATTTTAATAGGAGGCAAAGGAGGCTTAGTAGGTTGTAGGTTTCTTTCCTCAACCCATTTTATTAAGTTGGAAACAAATTGAGGTATTATTCACAAATTGAAGTAGTTGAAAATAAGACTTACCAACTACTAATAAATGTTTCTGAAATGGTGAAATCTTTGTATATAACTAGTATTCAAATGGAACTTAACCTTCAGTGTTTCTTTGAACCAAGAACAACATCATTGTGAATAATACACTTTACTTTGGGTGTAAAATTCTTTGAGAAATGATCCTCAAAGACAGAACCTTGTACACCATATGATAATAATTGTAGTGTCATTGTATTAATGTAAGGATTCCACTAGTACAATATGAATACAATATCCTTACATGTCTTTCCCTATCATTAGTAAAGGTTTTGGGCACACCCTACAGTCATACAAATTCTTGGAAAAATAATTCCATTGTCTTGTTGGCATCTTTAGTCTTTTTAGAGGGAATGAAATGGACCACTTTTGGAAGTTTATACTATGAACCATTACCTTTACATGTTGTTGTGGTGGGAAATCCCCCTATGGACTAGCATTTAGGGTTATATTATGCATCCAGATAAGACCGAAAGAATCTTACTTTCTACCTTTGTCCCAGACCTAATCCCCATTTCTTTCAAGCAAATTCATGGTTAAACAAACATACCTTGTTTCGGACGTTTGATGTCGATCCTTCTTCACTCTTGATCGCTTTTTGGTAGCTATCCTCTTAATACTATCCTGCGTACAAAACAAGCAACAAACTCTAAATTCATTTGTTCTATAGATTAATGGGTTAGAGATTCAAACATATATTCACTAAACTATGAAGAACTCATATAGTGGGACAGGAAAAGCATTTATTTATTATTAACTTTAATGAATCAACTTACAATGTCGAGACCGGCCACTGCTCCGTGAACCTGATCCTGGGCTCCTCTTCAAATGTCCTCCAACTTCTTTTTTTTGTATCTCACTTTGCACAAGGATGGCTAAAGGGTTGGGACAATGGGAATGTGCAATTGGGTAGAGTTTTTTTACTCTTATTCTCCTCTTCCAAATGGGACCCCTAACCCTTCTTTTACAGGCTAGAAGAAGCTAGGTATTTGGATGAACCCTCGAACATGCATGGCCAGGAGTTTCTGTTAACTCACCCAAAGTTGTGTGTTCCATTGGAAACTTTCCTGTTTTCATGCTTTTGTAGGTCCACGCGGGTTGTTTTAGGTCAGCTAGCATGTACACACCTGCAGTAATGGAGTAGGGCACGTGGGCCCTTATAAAAGAGGTTTTTTAAAGAGTTATTCAGTAGTGCTTTGGAAAAGAAGGGATCTGAGATGGCCTGAGGCCAAGTAAGCATGTATGGTGCAAATTAGGGTTATAAAATATGCCCCCTAATGTGTGAGGTCAGAAAAGCATCTGATGGCCGAAATACATTACCAATCTTTACTGATGTGTTGAACAAGTGAGCCCAGGGACTAGTAACTAGGAGGCACCATCTGCAAAATAACAAATGTATCACCGAGGCGGGCATACCGATGCTCGGGATAAAATATAATCATGGTTACCAATCAAATACACTATATATCCATGTCAAATAACTATATAAAGTGTAGCCGCAAACAATACACAGCGGAGCTACATCTTGAAATAAAAAAGAATACATATAGAGTATCCATCTTCTAGAAGCTGATACGGCCTGATGGCTAGAGATGAGATCTTCAGAGCTCGAGAAACAACTTAAAAATATTCAAAACTCAAGGTAGGAGTGTAATATGAGTGTACAACTTCACTACCCAGAGGTCTTCGACAGCTCGTCAGTCATGGACTAGATAATCTTGATGATCAGACTAAAGGCTTCATTGATTTCGAACAAGGACTTGATTGGACATTCAAGATGGCCAGGTACGAGGGCAAGAGACAAATTGCAGAGGGGTTGACTCAGGCTTGGTAGAAACTTCCCTTGGACAATAGCATGACAAATGATGAGACTTAGGCAGCATGGAATTAATCATAAGTTTACGAAGCAGGAGGCAACACAAACTCTCCATATGTTTGGAAGAATAACCAAATGGAGGAGGACACAACTCTATGTAGCAAGAATAGCTTCCTAAGGTCATATTACATCCCATAGTTTGACGAACAAACAGACAGATGTGATTTATCCAAGGGCGACTCATTATGCTACCAATAAAGAAAATACTTTTCCCTTCCTCTTTTTGGGGTATATTTGATTTTTTTTTGTCTTTTTTGTTAAGAACCAAATATCAATATAGCATAGTAAAACCTCAGAAAAAGTACTCAACGCCTTGAAAAAGAGATAATTTCAGATAATAAGCCTCTTCGAGGGGGAAAACTCCTTTTACCCCACTTAAATGTTCAAGTACAAGATGATTC
>JZKD02S1673207.1:261442-280790 GCA_000966675.3 Picea glauca | reverse complement strand
ATGTTCCAACAGTCGTGTTTCAGCATCTACGTTTCAGCATGTTTCACTTTTGTGTTGCAGCATCTGTGTTCGCTTCCAACAGTCGTGTTTCATCATTCGTGTTTCAGCATTCGTGATTCAGCATCTGTGTTCGCATTTGTGTTGCAGCATCTGTGTTCGTATAAACAATCGATTGCCATCAATGACAACCTTGATCATCTGCATCATTCTTCTGTTATAGCCATCAATGACAACCTTAACCATCTGTGTTAGCTTCTGTGTTCCAACGTTGTTTCACCATTGTGTTTCAGCGTCTGTGTTTTCATTTGTGTTGCAGCAGTTCGCATTTGTGTTGCAGCAGTTCACATTTGTGTTGCAGCGTGTTTCAGCTGTTCTTCATAAACAATCGATTGCCATCAATGACAACCTTGATTATCTACGTCATCTTTGCTGTAGCCATATTTCCAACAGACACTTCAAAATCCACCAAGGCAAGGGTTGAGAAACATGGCCAACACAGACTAGGCCAAGGAAGTTATTTGAAGTTACAGGCACGAATTGTAAGTAATCAAACATCTTAATAATATTATTAGTTATATCGCCTTCTAGGTTTCTGGTAATTCATGGGGCAACATATAACAAAAATCAATACTCTTATGCAATGTAGGGAGATGATTTTGGTACCAAAGACACTATGGAAGACCTCATGCTTGGTTACAAGTATGGATACCAAGTTGTTATTGATCACCGAAAAAGCTTGGGACAGTAGCCAAGATGCAGTGTGCATGAGATGGTATATTATAAAAATCTAACCATAATAACACGGTTTCATTACCTTTAAAATACATTCTCGTCTGATATCGTCCAATAATTTTATATGTTTCTCTGTTATTTATAGTAGGGGAGCAGCAATATTACTGAGCCCATCAATAGTACTGCAGAACAGTTTGTTGATATTAGAGAGAAACCACAAGATGGTGCTTATGTGCATCCCCATGAAAGTGAGGTGCAGCCTCCTGATACTGAGGTGGAGCCTCCTGAAAGTGAGGTGAAAATTGATCCTAACATAACTGGGTCGGTGCAGCCCCATGATTTTGTTTCACATGAGAGCCACGATGGTAATATGGTTGTATATTAATCATATATAACTTAATAATTTCGTACTTATGAATTTTGTGATTCTATTTTTTCTTTTTACTAATTCAATTATGATTGTGTACTTATAAATTTTGTGGTTTCAGTGGTAGAGATGCATGACATACATCGAGATCCTCTAACAGAAGAGGAGCATAGGGCAGGTATATTACTACATTCCAGTTGTATTTTTTCTTATTAATGAACTAAATCAATCGTATTCAATAACTTGCCCTATAAATTTAATATTTTTTGTCGTTGTAGGCGATGACCCGCATCTGGTGCCTCAACGTCGTGAGTACGTGACAAGGAATGCAATGCGTGAGAGAATGCAAGGACAATCAACAATAGAAGAGCACGCAGTAAAAGAATATTACACAGATATCAATGAAATACTTAGGAAATTAGCAGCAAGTCGTGCAAAGAAAAAAGAAAAACCTAGTACTGATGTATAATAAAAAAAAACCCACATATGCCTGTCAATATTAAGGTCTTCCATACCTTTTTTTATATTTCTATTATCTTCTTTTTACCCTTATGTTTAGATCTGATCTGTAGTAAGAATATTGTGAGAAAAAATATTAAATTTTTGTCTACTCCAGTTTTTACCCTAAATATATCAGTTACATTGGGTATTAGGGAATTGAGAGTGATGTGAGGGGGGGGAGGGGCCATAAGAGCTTCCACCTTCACGTGGTTGGCCCTGTTTAGTAGAGAATAAATTAGGAATTGACTAATCTTGGACCAAACCTCTCTCGATCCACCGGAGAAACAACAAAGCCAATGTTGACTTTGTTGCTACTTCGTCAAATCGAGGGAGGTTTGCTGCAAGATTAGACGGCTCCAATAAATTATTCTTGAAACCAAGAGGAACCCATTCAGGAGTTATTTCTAGTTCTATAACTATCACGTTTGTAGTTTGTTCTTAGTGAGTAAGTCGATGTTTGAATCTAGGATGATGAGGGGCTACTCCAAAAAAAGGCTGATAAGGTGCTTGTAAGCATTGTCAAGGTATGTTCTGACATTCTCAATTTAGTGCATCTCAACGTATAGTAAATAATTGCAATTGAATATTTTTTTTAAAATACATATTTTATTTAATATTCTAGATTGTCTAGTGTAGTGATCTATTATCTTGAGTAGGAATATCCTGGAGTTTAAATATGTCCATTGAATAATCTTGGATTTTGTTGTCTTGTCCACGTTTGTCCTAATGGAAAAACTATTGAGCATGAAGCAACTCATGGCACCGTAACTCGGAGGTGAAACTAGCACAAATAAGGGGTTTGGTCTAGAAGTTTTAATTATATATATGATGCATCATTGTTTTGAAGGGTGTATTTTTCTTTTATAATCTCCAAAGTAATGTTTCATAAATCRCATAGTTATATAATTTCTTAATTAGCTATTGAAGGTTAGACAATATTTAGTGATTAGCTGGTTTTCAATTGTATATGTTGGCCATATGTTGAAATTGCAAATCTTATTCTATTATATGGTCTAGTTATAGAATTTTACTTGTTTCTCCTTTCTTCTTTTAAAACCCTTTTTTTTGTTTTTTTTTTAATAGCAGCCCTATCCAATGTGCTCAAAGGATATCAAGTTGTAGCATGTCAATTTCTATTTTCTACACTAAAGTTGAGCTATAAGTGGCATTTGGATTTTGTAAACGATTTTGTGATTTAATTTTGTGTTGACAAAAATCAATGATTATTACAATGGTTTATTCTCAAGGTTGTTTTGATCCGCCTTGGGGTAAATATATACTTCAGAGTTGGTAGTTATCGCAATTTTTGTGTTTGTAGCTAGAGTATGGTTATGGCCCTTATTTTTTATTTATCTTTTAAATCCTCTTATGTTTTTCATTGGCGGTCCCATCCAAGAGTTTTAATATCGACTCACAGAAAAGTGGATTTGGGATCAAAAGGCTATCAAGTTGCAGTGCGTATATTTCTATTTTATACTAAACATTGTTTTGATTCTCCTGGGGCTAAATATGTAATTTCGACAAAATTTGAACTGGCCTCCATTGCAATTTTTTGTACAATTTTTGGTATGTGATATTGTTCCCCATACCCATAAGGATCAATATGTATTTTTTTAAATACTTATAAGTTGTTTAATTATCTATTGAAGGTTAGGCAATATTTAGCTATTGAAGTTGTTTAGTGACAATTGAAGTAATTTGGTCATTGTTGTATGCAGGTTTTGAAGCACTTTAAGCTTGAGAGTCCATGGCTAATACCTATACAAGACAAGGGAATTCTGCCAAAAAGATCCTCTTCTAATTTCTCAAGCATAAAATTAGAGTGTCCATGGTTGAGACCTATACAAGACAAGGGAATTCTCCAACCAAAACCAACTGATTTTTCACCTGAGAAATTAGAAGAGGATCTTTCTGAAGAATGTTGCTTGGTATAACAAATTGTTCTTGGCAAAAGCTGAATGGTAAGGCATTAACGAGAGTTTGTAGAGTTTAGAGTGATAAAATCTAGTTTTATTTTTATTAGATTTGTAAGGCATTGACAAGAAGGGTTTTGGCTATGAAAGCTACACTCTGAAAAAAAGAAGCAGTTCCAATAGATTTCTATGATTTGAGAGTTGAATTTTTATAGGATTTGCATAGGATTTACTAAACCCATTTTGTGAATCCCATAGGTTCTACAAGTGAATAAATTTTGGTTTGGTATGAACATGGACAATACATTTATGTGGCCATGAGGGACTAATGTTGATAAATTCCATGCCATTTCTTTGCCCTATTACTTGATAGAATCATCTTTTGATAAATTCCATGCCATTTCTTTGCCCCATTTCAAATTGCAACAACCAATCCATCTCTGCCTTTGCTGAAGCTTGAGCCAACCAATGATTTTCTCTGAGATCTTGTAGAATTTGTCAACCAGAATGGGCTGGTCAGTGTTGAAGAAACCTTTTGTGCCTTTTATGAACTTGAGAAAAATAATACCTCGCTTCTTTTCAACAATTTTTTTTTTTTTAAATATTCAGGTTCATCGGTCTTCCGACTACCACAGGTCAGACTTTCGACGGGAAACTCTCTCAGAAAAGCATAGGAACTACAGCACACTCGCCAGTCGCGTCGACGGGATAGTGTCGAAATATTTGTCGGTATACTGATGGATGTCGTCGGTAGTTTTCCGGTTGTCCTTTGAAATTAAATTTTTAATGGTCGTCGGTCATCATACGTTAGGGGAGTCGAAATACCGATGATAGTCCAACGTCAGAAAAACCACAGGAGATTTTTTGATGCCTGTTGAGCCCTCATAAGCGGCGGTTGAGCGACGTCAAACATCGGGGGTACGACAATAGGGCATCGAAAATTCTGTCCATTTATAGTAGTGACGTGTCTGAAAAAGTGATAAAAGTCTACTCGATTACATTCTCATGTATTTTCGAGCATGAGAAAGAACAAATACTAAGCTTGGTATTGGTTTCATTTTTACACAATCTTGAAACAAAATTAAACAATGCTTGTAAATTCCCAACGTAATTTCCAAAGGAGGGATACCCATGGATGGTTGGTACTCTTCCCCCAGCTTGAAAATCTAGTGGTGTGACTCCAAAATGATAATCAAAGTCTAGAGACATGCCCCCCAAGTTTCAAATCATTCACCGACTTTGAGGTTATCACCAATTTCTCTACTAGATGGAGAAAAAGTATACATGTGGATGAAATGAAGGTTCAAATACGAGACCTAACGAAATACTCGACTCGACATCTACGATATCTGATGAAAGACGCGACCTGATAGGAGAGGTGATTGTTTCATTTTTTAATGAGCTTGACACAGGTAAATAACTATGCTCATGGCTACGGGTTCAACCCCCAGATTTTTGTTTCATTTTTTAACTAGCTTGCCACAGAAAAGAAAAAATATGCTCAAGGCTTCGGGTTCAATCCCCATATTTATGTTTCATTCTTTTACGATCTTTCTACAGAGAAGAAAAACTATTCTCATGGTTCTGGGTTGAATCCCCATATTTTTGTTTCATTTTTTAACGATCTTGTTACAGAGAGGAAAAACTATTCTCATAGCTTTTGTTTCATTTTTTAACGAGCTTTCCACAGAGAAGAAAAACTATGCTCGTGACTTCTTCTTGATCATGGCTTCCAAGAGGAGACTGCTTTGTAAGGAAACCATGTCAAGGGACAAAACTCAATCATGGCTTCCAAGACATCTTAATTAGATGGAAGAAGAATTCTCCAGAAGGAACACATGTTGAGGGTCGTGTCAGGGGTAAGGAGATTGGGCTCCAATATCCCTACCGAAGAGATCACCATGTCAACTACCGGATCTAAGTCATCTGAAGTTGAAGTCATGGGAGATAACACCACATAATTGACATGTGGCAGGGGTGAGACCAACTGCATATAAGAACCGTTTAGGGAGGTCATTGGGTTGATGGTCAAGCCAGGGCCAACAAACGAAAGTTGATCAATAGTCACCATTCTTCCATCGTGCGGGAAATATATCACACGAAAAAGAGTGGACACAATAGCTTTCATGGCATAGACATAATCTCGCCCAGGGAGTAAATCGAAATCCAAGGGGTCCTGGACTACCATAACATCAATAAAGACAGTTTTCCCTCCCAAAGTTACAGGAAAATGAGGAAGGATCCCTAAAGGGTGACTGGTTCTTCTGTTAAAAGAGAACAGAGTCTGGATAACCAGAACAAGTTGAGGATAACCCAAATCTTGCCAAGCAATAGAGGACAAAATACTAACGGATGAACCATCATCTATCAGTGTATGAGGAACGTCTCTACCATAAACCAGTACTGTAATCTTGAAAGGAATGTGAGAGGGAAGATGAGGTCCATTTAGCACACCCCAATAAAAAAGGATGGCCTCATTACTTGGAGGGATTTTCGCAGGAGAAGGAGGAATGCCCCACGGCACGGTAGATTTTGTACAAATGAGAAAAATGTGGGCAGAAATAGGTTTACTCTCTAGAGGAAGAGTAAGATCGATCGATAATGACATCAAATCAATCAATTGGGTTTCATTCTACAAGGGGAGAATGGGGTCGACAGGTGGAAAAGGATCAACCACTTGGTTTGCACTCTCTAACGGGAGAGCGATATCGACCGAAGATGGGATCGGATCAACCACTTTGTTAGCTAGTTCAACTAAGGACATGACCAGATTTATGACATGAACAACCAGACTAATCGATGAAGGTACTGGAGCAACCACTTTGGCACTCGTCAGATGAGGAGTGGTATTGATCATGTTATCACTCTTCAGATGAAGGGTGGGACTGACCAATGATGAGACTGGATCAGTCACTTGGGTTTTAATTTTTATATTAAAAGTGGGGTTGATCGATGATGGAACTGTATTAGATACTTTGGTTAGTGGTTCAACCGAGGATGAAACTAGATTGACCACCTGATCAACCAGACTGACCGGGGATGGAACCGGATTGACCATTCCATCAACTAATGAAGGGTTGGGGGAAATATTATGATAACCAGGTGGAAGTTGAAGCTTTTCCAAAAAATAAGAAGCCTCATCCATACGAGGAAAATGGTGAGAATAATGATCACCTTCGCATAACATACAAGGAAACTTGACAGTTGTCTTCTTCTTACCAACCTTAATGTCACTAGTTGACAGGGTGTCACGAGCATGTCGAGCAAGGACAGATGACGTGGAGGACCACATTTCTAATACCTTGGGAAGACCAGGGTAATCCCTTAGAAAGTGGTCACCCTTACAAATACTGCAAGGGAATTTGGGTTTCAAATTATTCGGTTTAATCTTGTCGAACTCATAAACACTCCCAGTACGATTAATAGTAGTTGGTTGCTTGGATCCAACATCTGATGTAGTTGGAGGCTTGGTCCCTTTTTGGTTCTTGTTATTCTCTTTATGTTTCTTCTTCTTCTTATCAATCTGGTTATAATTGTGGGTATACTCTCCAAGGAGCTCGAGTGAGTCAGGCCAACGTCGATTCTAGGTACCATGAAGACTTGCCCCTCCACATTCACCTTGCGTAAAATACCCTAAAGAGATAGGCCACTAAGGTTACCAACTACAACAATGATTCTTGGGGAAAAATTCGACAGTCTAATCCATGCACAATGGCAGGGTATCTATCCTGAAATCAACTCGAAAGGCTTACACTCATCATTGTGGGTATACCTTCAAGCAACCCCCATACTACGTGCAATCTCTACACCAAGACCAACAAAGCAGGGTGAGTAACTCTTCTAGTCTCAATGTGACCTCAGGTTTGACCCTTGTGTGATAAGGGCTTCCCAATACAAAATGTAGCAATTCGATTTCACCGCTCCATAACACAAGATTCTATGTTTTGCACAATGTCCCCAAAAAAACCAAAAACCATGCAATTTCGCTACTTCAAATGTAAGCTAGTTTCACTACCCAAAAGAAAAAATTCATTTATCTTATTTGTTTGATTATTATGTATACATAAATTAAATACAAAACCTTCAATACTCCACTATTTTCAATCAAGAGAAAGAGTCCTATGCAGATGAAAAAGACACGAAGCAAAAGGGCTACAAACAAAGCATGCACTCAAGGCAGTGAGGTATGAAAGAAAACAAGTAGAAACTTGTTCTAACAAGAAATAACACTGTCAATTATTCTACAACCAATCAAGCATTCAAGGGACACAAATAAAATGCAGAGAAGAATCCAAGAAAAGATAGGGAGAAAGAGAAATCACTCAAAACTGTCCTGACAAAAAAGCAGCTAGAAAAGGCAATTTCACATTTCTGAAAATGGTATCAAGCTCCAATCAAGACAAAAGGGAATGATAAGCATAAAAAATCATCAAAATACCAATCCAAACAACTTTACAAACCAACCATAGACTATGGGTAAAGATCTCTGCAAAAAAGGATGCAAAAGACTGAGCAGAAGAAGGAAAAAACTCTCAAAAAAGAGACTAGCGCTCCCCCAAAAGGGTGCACAGAGTGTTGAAATGCTCCGTAAGACACTTTAGGGGAGCTCTGGCGCTATGGTATGGTCTACAGGGGGGCGTTGAGCCACCCATAAATTCAAAAAACAGTCAAAAAAATGAAGAAAAACTCACCCAAAATGCATGAAAATTGGTGAAAATGCTAGTGAAGGTAGGAGAAGGCTAATGGATGATGATCAAATAGTAAAAGTGATATGAAAGGTGGTAAAAGGGAAGAGGAAAACTAAGGAAAGACAAATATGATTCCCTCCCCAGTGGAGTCGCTAATTTCTATTACAGCAAAATCCCCCTGCGGACAAGTGGATTTCCTCTTGGATAATAGACCCCTATAACCAAGACAGAAAGGTGCTAACGTGTTACGTTGGTCACTGAAATTACTTCTAATGAGGCTAAACTAGTCAAGTAATAAGAAGAGAGGGATATAAATACCTTTAATAACGTTTTCCCTTGCTCGATCTAGGTTGATCTTGATCTCCAAGTCCTTTAGAAAGTCCTGCAATACAATGAGCAGCAACAATGAAACATTCTTCCTACTCTACCATAATTAGCTTCATAATAGATCTATCTAATAGATATGAGTTCATGAAACATACACAAACTTAAAGGAAACAGTTCAAGCACATATTTATATTAATGAAAACAAAGCAAAGTGCTTACAACCATGATGTAGATGCAACAACTTCACCAAGCTCTCTTTGTCCAAACCCTTGCTCAAAAGTTCCATGATCAAAATGACTGTAACTCACCGATTATCTTCCTTATGAGATCATAATTTTGATGCCTCTAAACTTCATCTATGTTTTTCACCATGAGATGGCCTCCTTATATAATCTTGGAGAGGCCCAACCACCTTAGAGATTCTTGGGATAGGTTGAGGATCTTTCTCCATCAGTTGTGGATCATCCCTAAGATCCAGCCTTGACCTCAGATTCGAATCCAATTGATTTCCAAGATGAAGGGGGTTTTTCCTAATTTTCCTTCACAACCCAAAATTTCTCAAACATGCCAGCACTCCCCCAAAAGGGTGCACAGAGCATTACGATGCTCCCCCAAAGGAGGGTACAGACCGTTGGCACTCCCTGACAGTGGGCAGGGGAGCACTGCCCAAAATTCCTTCAAAAAATCCTAACGCTCCCACAGAATGGTGTCCTAAGCATTGCAACGCTCCCCCAAAGAGGGGTAGGGAGCATTGGCACTCCCTGACATTGGGTAGGAGAGCGTTGCCCTTCAAAAATCATTTTTAAGTGGTCTTTTCCATGGAAAATGATTTGTACTCCTCATCAGATGATTTCTCCTTCTTAAACCAGTATTTGAGGGTGTCTCAAGTGTCCTTGTGATGTCATTCGAGACACAACATGGGAAAGATGATTGTATGATGTCTGCGACACTTGCAACACTTATGGCTAAAAAGCGACACTTGTAATGACGACAACATGTCATCATTGAAGTGAGTAATTTTGATGTGTAAAACATACTTTCTAAATATCAAGCACACATCCCAATATGGATCCAATTGTTACCCCATCTAGTTGGACCCGACAGGACTAACGATGATCCGTAAATATTGAACAAGTCAATTGTTCAAAATCAGAGTTCAGAAGTCCAGCCGGGTCTTATGACCCCTTCAATTTTTCTTCTTCTTCTTCTTCTGTATGCATGATCCATACCCCCATGGAGGAAATTGTAATAAAATGAGCTAGAAATATGTATTTATTATGTAAAAGGATTATCCCCCTAAGACTTGATCAATAATATCATCAGTGCATACTCTAGAGTGTTTTTTTTCACTTGTTAATTATCTCTTGCTCGTCAACAAGTTATAATTTCTAATTTTTTTTACTCACAACCTCTAAAGCTAGAGTGTGCACTGATGGTTAGGCCTTAGTGTCTGTTATCTAAGTCTATTTTATAATGTATATTACCATGCTAGTCGTTTGTATAGAGTCTTATGGACATGCACTAAGTCCCCATATAATTTTTTAAGTACTTTAATAAGATGTAAAATTTCCTGTAAAACGAGATTTTTACCTTGTAATTTGATGTAATAATAAAAAAAAGTGGTACTAGGAGGTTTTATATGCCTTGGGGATATTAGTTTTCTAACTCATAATACTCCTTATACCCTTGTACCCCATTTTCAAGAGAAATTATTGACTTATTATCTTATAAATTCAATTTTACTCGAAAAAGGTGAAAAAAGACAAATAAATCAGCATCCCTATTTTTAAGAAAACACGTCCGAGACATGTTTTTGGCTTGTCTGCAATTCACTTAGCCTCACTAGTTGTTAGTGGTTGTTGATTGAATGTAATAATGAGTTAGTGGCAAGTAGAGATGAGTTAAGCGAGTGGTTGATATGAGTTGATGGACATCCCAAAGAGGAGGTGCACCCTCTCTTGAGAGGTGGTGCACTCTCCTTGAGGACATCAATCCCAAGGAGGGTGTGAAACTACTCAAGAGAAGTGGTGACCTCTCCTTGTATCATATCCTTGAGTGGTGGTGTAACATACCCAACCACCCACAGGCCAGGGTACACTACCTTCAAGCCCGCCCTTGGACTTCTTTCTCTTACAGATACCTTTTAAAATTTAAGGATGCATAAAAGAAAAGACTTTAACAACATGCACAACAATATCCAACTAGCATGCATCGTCTAAAGATTCAATTAAATGATAATTAAATATACACAACGGAAATACATTCATATACATGTAAATGATACCATAACAGAGAGAACTTATCTTTATGAAAGATGACACCAACTGGCTGCAGACCAAGGACGTTCCACCCAACCGTAGACACTATTGTTTCATATATCAACAGGAGCGTCACCCCCGAGCCAGGGCTATGAATACACAAGGACGGTTCTAGAGTGTTACTTGGCTTCCCAAACCAGTCAACACACAAGCTCTCACAGGATTCCCAGCTCTCACAACAATCCAAGCACCCAACTCTCTTCTACCCATCTTGCACCACATGAGAGAATGGACCTCCACCCTTCTCTACCATGCAATCCCTCAGCCAGTCCTTCTCCTTAATTCGGGCTCCAACACAACCGGTCTAGAATCTCAATGTTGGAACTCTCAAGACTCTCATTTGTGAGCAACGTTGGAAATAGGCTAACGCATATCAGACATGCAGCCTTAGGTCACGTCTGGATCACACCAACGACCACTACAACCAACTATCATGTGGCTAATATTCAGCAGTTCGGCTCCCTTTCCCAGAGCCAAGACACAGATGACGGATGGATCAATGAATGGGTAAGTGGGTGCATGGATGTGCGTACATGAAAGTGGGTGAGGGATATAATGGTTCAAATGAAAAAGTGAAGGATAAAATGAGCCAATGACCAACCCCCCAATCAGACTATAGGTGGGTTTAAGTAACTTCATGGGGAAATCAATAACCCCCTGGCCTTCCCCAAGAATTTCACGTAACCGATCCCCTCCGTTAGACAAAAATGGGTAACTAGAATAGGAATAAACACTTATACCCTCAAGCCCCCTCTCTTGTGGAATCATAGCCCCCTATAACTCTAGTCCTTTCCCATCTAGCAGCCAACCGTGTATTTATTATTAATAATGATAAAACATTACATGTCTTTGGCACACTGCCATTTTAATAATTGTTTGGGCACTCTGGACTCTCAGCATTGTAACAATACATTATTTAAAATGGGGGTTCAAAACCTAGGGTGTTACATCCCCTCCCCCTTATTTTGGCACTGTCCTCGGTGCATATACAAAAATAGAGATCAAAATCTCAAATTTATTCAAAACGTTGTGGGTACTCTACCTGCATGGCATATTAATTCTCTCAAGTAGCATCTTCAGGACCGTAGCAGGTCCACTGAACTTTTACCATCTCTATAACTCAATTACGGATCATTTTGACTTTTCTGTCCAATACTCGCACTGGCTGAACCTGAAAATCTCCCTTTGTCTCTACCTGAATCAGATGCCAATCAATAACATGGTTAGGATCATGTACATATTTTTTTAGTAAAGAGACATGAAATACATTATGCACATTCATGTAAATAGGAAATGAAAGCATGTATGCAACTGGCCCTATTCTTTCCAATATTTCAAATGGACCACGGAATCTGGCTGCCAGCTTCGTACAACTACCCAATTTCAAAGAAATTGTCTTGGGCTTCACTTTCAAAAGTACTTGCTCCCCTACTTTAAACTCTCTAGCTATCTTGTTCTTGTCTGCATAAATTTTTTGTCTATCTTGAGCTACTTTTAAATTTTGCTTTATCTTGGCCACCTGGTCTTCCGTGTCCTTGAGAAACTCCAACCCAAGTACCACTCGATCTGTTGGGTTGTCCCAGCTTACTAGAGTGTCACATTTCCTACCATACAAGGCTTCAAATGGGGTCATTCTCAATGAAGCTTGATACCCATTATTATATGCAAACTCAACCAAGTGTAAGTAATTTTCCCACTTACATGGCTTATCCATCACATACACTCTCAACATGTCTTCAATTATTCGATTGACTCTCTCTGTTTTCCCACCTGTCTAGAGATAATATGTTGTGCTAAAGTTTAGATTTGTGCCAAATCCTTTAAACAATCCCCTCCATAAATTGGAGGTAAACTTTGTATCTCTTTCCGAGACAGTTGTCCTAGGTATCCCATGCAACCTAGCAATTTCATTCATGAAAATTTCTACAATATTAGCCGTTGTATGCGTTGTCTTCACAGGCACAAAATGAGCAGCCTTGTTAATTTGTCAACCACCACCATGATTGAATCATGTTGCTTATTCATTCTGGGTAATCCTGTGATGAAATCCATGGTGATCACTTCCCATTTCTTCTCTGGAATTAGCAATGGTTGTAGCAAACCAGTTGGGTGCCTATGCTTGTCCTTTACCTTCTGACATTCCATACATTGAGCGATGTAATCAGAAACATCCTTCTTCATTCTCGGCCAAAAGAACTGGCTTCTTACTGCTTTAATTGTTTTCTGGTAAACGGGATGTCCAGCATAAGGAACATCATGCATTTCCTTCAGTACCAAATTCCTCAGTTCTCCAGAACTAGGAACATAGATTTTGTTTTTATGCATGAGTAATCCATCTTCCTTTATCTCATACTCCTTTATTTTCGGCTATACATCTCCTTGCTATAAATTTTCCTTTACCTATAGGTAATGTTGGTTTGTAACAAGACCATCTAAAATTATGCTCTTCAAGTCTGACTGATGCATACTGACAGTGGTAGCATGCATGAGATGCACTCTTCTACTAAGTTCATCGGCAACTTTATTGTCCTTTCCCTTGATATGCTTGATATCGAAGTCATATTCACTTAGAAATTCCAGCCATCTTGTTTGGCTGGCATTCAAGGTCGGTTGTTTGAAAATATACTTCAGGCCAATGTGGTCTATCCTTAATTCGAATTTCTTCCCCATGAGATAATGCCTCCACATCCTCAAGGTGTGAACAATGGCAGCAAGTTCCAAGTCATGGGTGGCATATTTCCTCTCATGTTCCTTAAGCTTTCTAAACTCATATCCAATGACATGTCCATTTTGCGTGAGGACTCCCCCAAGTCCTTCCTTACATGCGTCTGTACATACCACAAAAATTGCATTTGGGTTAGTAATATTTAACACAGGTGCACTAGTAAGTAATTCCTTCAACAGATTAAAATTATTTTCACACTTGAGTGTCCATTCAAATTTAGTTCCCTTCTTTTGCAAAGAAGTGATGGGATGAGCAATCTTAGAGAACCCTACTATGAACCTTCTGTAGTAGCTAGCTAATTCCATAAAATATCTGATGTATGACACATTTATGGGTGTTGGCTATCCTCCAATGGCTTTGATATTCTCTATATCTACTACTATGCCCTGCTCTGAAATAATGTGTCCCAAGTAATGGATCTACTTTTGATAAAAATAACACTTACTCCACTTGGCATACAACTAATGTTCTCTCAGTACTTGCAACACTCGTCTTAAGTGATGTTCATGCTCCTCTTCAGACTTAGAATAGATAAGTATGTCATCCAGGAATACTATGAAAAACTTATCCAAAACATTTTTGAATATGCCATTCATTAAGCACATGAATATAGTTGGTGCATTGGTTAGTCCAAAAGTCACCACTACAAATTCATAATGCCCATACCTAGTCCTAAAGGTTGTCTTATGAATTTCTTCTTCCTTGATTCTTACCTGATGGTATCCTACCCTCAGTTCAATCTTTGAGAGTATATTTTCTCCTTTTAGTTGATCAAAGAGGTCATCAATTCGGGGTAGAGGATACTTGTTCTTTATAGTGTACTTGTTCAACTATCAGAAGTCAATACACAACCTCAAGGTTCCATCCTTCTTTTTGACAAAAAGTATTGGTGCTCCCCAAGGTGAAACACTTGGACGTATGTACCCTTTCTTCAACAATTCTTCCAACTACATTTGTAATTCTTTTAACTTTGGTGTGATCATTCTGTAAGGTGTTTTTGACACTCGAGCAGCTCCTGGCACTAAATCAATTGAGAAATCTATCTCCCTTCTTGGTGGAAATCCGGGTATTTCTTGGAATACATATTCAAATTCTTGTAGTACTGAGAAATCTTCGAGGCTTGGCCCCTTTGTATTATCGGGCTCTTCCACATGAGTTGCATACAGTTGACATCCTTTCCTAAAACACATTTTCAGCTGTAAGGATAAAATATCCCTTGTAGAGTTGGGTCTTGGAACTCCTTTCACAATACTTTGTTTTCCATTTCCATCAAGACATGTAAATGTCTTGTTATGACAATCTAGGACAGCATGATGCTTGTCCAACCAATCCATTCCAATCAGAATATCATAAGACCCCAATGGTATGATATTTAGATCAATACTAGTATTCACACCAGTAAGACTTATGGAACAACTTCTGACCATATCATGGATTCTTCTTTTGGTCCCAGTGGCTAACTGAACCAAACTTGTTTTTCCAATTTTAATTTTCTCCAAATGTAATCTATCCACTATCTTAGGATCAATGTAGAAATGAATTTCTCCTGAATCAATCAAAATAGCAACAGGTTGATTTATGATCTTACCTTCCACCTCGATCATATTGGACTGGTACTCTGCTTGTCGATCATTTAAAGTTGCATAGATTCTTCCCATATCTCTGACTGTCGTAACCTCTTAGATGTTGTGTACAGTCTTCCCTCTATCATTTATGTGTGGGAAATCCTTGTACATGTGATATTCCTTCAATCCCCAACATTATATTGGTGGTCTTCCCCTTTTTCCCAAGTAATCTTCTTTCTTGAAATCCCCCTTAGCATACTGATCTTGATGATTGCTATTAGGATCATTCCTATTGAAGGGGGGTTTGAATCCTTTCCTCCTCTAATCAGACTTCGCATTTTTCTTGTCCTTCCAAGATTTCTGCAGGGATTCTCTTCCCTAGCCTTGCTCATACAGGTATTTATCCTTCCTGATAACTTCAGTCAAGGTCTTGGGTTCATCATATTTGATCTTTTCCTTTTAAAAGGCTATAAGTCCACTTAGAAATCTCTGTATTTTTAATTTCTCATCACCAATGAACCTGACATACTTAAACAATCCCAAGAACTTCTTCTTGTACTCTCCCATAGTCATGCTTCCCAACCTGAGATCAAAGAACTCTTGCATTTTCTTTTCATAGAAATTCTCTGAGAGGTACTCCTTCTTGAACTACTTCCAATTGATCCCACTTTCATTAGCATGTTGCACTTGCTTTAGTTGGTCCCACCACATTGCATCTTTCTTATGTAAATGGTATGTGGCAATCTTGGCTTCCAGTTTGGATGAATAGTTATGCAACTGAAAATATCTCCGGAGTCCAAGAAACCATGCTTCAACATCATCTTCCATTTCTCTTTCAACATGAAAGGAAGGTGGCTTGAGCTTCCTCGGCTCTCCTTGCAAACTATCAATCTCTTGTTTCCTTCTTTGGTGTCTGACAAGAGACACTTATGGACTGCTTACGTGATCTTCCGATGCATAAAAATTTATTTCTGAGTAAAGAGGTGAGTGGTGTCCACGAGCTCTGCTAGCACTTCTGGAATAACCAAATCTTCCACAATCATCCCTTCTTTCATGGCACCTGCCTTCTTCCTCTTGTCTCGAGTTTGATCCCTTCTTTATTTGTCCCTACAACTAATTTAAGTTCTGCAACACTTGAGAATTTATCTGACTTTTCTCTCTCACTAGTCTCTCATTGTCTGCTTTGTAGCTATGCACTTCCATCTTCAAGCTTCTTACAATTTCTATTAACGTTTCCTTCTCTCTTTTTCCCGTCCATCCATTGGACTTTGTCTCTGCATTACCAACTTTGGTATTTTGGCCTTCGACCTCCTTATCATGAATGGAGGCTCCCTCGCCTTCTTCCATTTCCTCAATACGCATCCTGAGCTAACGTGCTTAAGCCCCTTAATTCTGCAAAATGTGCAAGTGACCATTTTGTTAGAATTATGCATATGATAAGCAAAATTGCCAAACTATGCTACAGGTCTCTTTCTTCTTCTTTTTCTTCATGGAGATCATATCCACATTCTCTAAAAATAACAGCATCCTGTTATCCTTGGTCGACACAGAATCTCATCCTATGCAGGTGCTTCCTTCAAACCACCTTCCTAGGTGACCACGACTAGAAACCGCGGCTAAATCCTTCCTTATCACCTTTCTGTCTTGAAGACAACCAATTTGGCCCTTAGCCCTCCTTCCCTCAGCTCTCAATCTGCATATGACCACGGCCATGACCCTGCACTTAGATGAAAAAGCGTTTTTCCATAGCTTCGAGACTTCGAAACTTTTGGCGAGGACCGGATCATTGAGATACACTTCGGGACTCCACGCTTTGGGGGTCTCAACTTTCCCCACTTACTTCCTCCTGGAATGATTTTACCCAGAGTTCATGATATTTCTATAGGTGTCCTCCCATAGATCAACGACTGTGAATCGATTCGGCTCTTCGAGCTTCAGAAGTTTCCAACTTTCCTCCTGTACTTTCTCCCGAAGTGCTTTCACCCGAAGTCGACGATCCTTTGACATGTGTCTTCTGGAATCAATGGTCGATACGTACTCTGACCTTTGGGATTTTTCGACCCAATGCAACCTATCACATATTTCCCCTCCAGAGTGCCCAGTCTCTGGACTACACGATCTATCGCCACGTGGTGAAATACTGGAAGCGGACATGTGGCCCAATCAGGCGGGTGACACGTGTTGTTGATACTGAGAGGGGGCTGAATCAGTATCAAGCACAATTTAAAACATTTTTCAACTTATACTTAAAACATTCAATTATATCCAATGAGAAATGAACAATAGTATAAGAGTTACACCTATACACCACAATACACCATGCACAATATATGAGAAATAATCAATAGTTATTGTTCAAGGGAAGTAATGACTTCCAAAGGTAGCTACAGCTTCCAAATGTAAAGGGAGGGATAAACCTCCAAGAGGAAGATACAATCCTCCAATATCAATAGATATTTTAACTCTCCATCCTAGCCCCTTCCTTCCACCCAATAATATATGAGAGATAATAAAACTTCACATTAAATCATCACCATCAACCAACCATCACATAGAACCTGATAATGCTTCCTGAGACTTATTCAATTTCTGCAATTCTTCAATTCTTGGAATACTCTGATACTGTAGATAATATTACTTGATTTATTCTTTGAAACTTCTCCAATTTTCACTCCTTGAATCCTCCCCAAAAATAAGTTATAGAGAGAATGGTAGACCTTGTTCAATTCTGGTTTATTCAGGAGACTGAACTTGTACAGAATTCCCTACGCTCAATATTTAACATCAGATTTTGAAACTCACACACACAAAACTAAAGTTTGTACTCTTTCTAATTCAATTTGTCCCACTTCATTTGGATTATATATGAGTAAGTTATGATCGTTTTACCCGGAACACATGTTTATTGACTAGCTTCAAGACTGGTCAAAAACCCTATCTTCCACAAAGTGTATCTCCATAATTATAGCGAATCAAGAGCTAAAAATTTTACCATAGGTACCTTGATATGTCTTCTCAATACCATAGCAATTTCACCATCTAAATCATTCTAGAAACAAAGTTATAGCGAAAATGGTAAGATGACCTGAAAATAACTTACCTTAGAACACATCACCAAAAGACTTCATCCTCCCTTGAAATCCGACCTTCTTTACTTCTAATTTCCTCTTAATCGACTTGTGTATCAAATGAATGTATAATGATATTTATTTATACCATTTATGTCACTTACTTTTAACATTAGGGTCGACCTAACAATTTCTTATTTTGTAATTCTTTTCTTTAATTATCTTCAGGGCCTACATGTACTTCCTTCTTCAATTCACTTTGTCATCTTCAAAAATTCATTTCTCCTCAACCATGAGGATCCACATGATGTGCCACATACCACCGGAAAAAACATGATGTATACTATCCATCCATGGGTCTTATATCTACATGTGCATTTTCCTTCATGTCCAAATATCTTCATCAATCTTGCGGTCCAAAACCCATGACTAGGGTTGACATCAATGACAACAATCAATCTTCCAACAATCTCCCCCTTTGTCATTGATGGCAACACTCATGCCCCCCCTATCATCATGATCCCAATTTCTCTCCCCCTTTGACATCAATGGCAAAGGGTAGGGCTTCTCCCCCTGAGTTTAATGGCAAAAGGTAACCTTCTTCTTTGGGGCTGCTCCCTCTGAACATATGGCACTCAATAATATTTCATCCTTATTTTTGGTCTTTGGGAATTTTTCTTCCTTGGAATCATTTTGTGTGGCTTTTGTCTTCTCTCTCTTCTTCATGTCTAGGATGTATATGTTGTTCGGTCTTCTTGTTGCAATTGCAACCAATATTCCTGAGTTATTTTCTCTGATTGTACATTTTCGGGAGTCAAACGTAAGAGTGTATCCTTGATCACACATTTTACTAACACTGAGTAGATTATTCTTCAAGTCTTCAACCAATAGGACATTCTTTGCTTTTACATTTTTTCTTCCAAGTTCTACTACACTTTCTCCAAGTATTTTGGCAGATGATTCATCTCCAAATGCAACATTGCCACCCTTTCTCTTCAAGTTGATGAATTTGTCTTGATCCTCGATCATGTGTGAAGAACATCCACTGTCTATGTACCATTAATCTTCTTCTTTACATTCTTCAGCGGTTAATTCTATTCGACAATCTTCATTGTTTGGAATCTCTTTCCTTCTCCATACTGTG
>JZKD02S1673207.1:236188-257902 GCA_000966675.3 Picea glauca | reverse complement strand
TAAGTGTGGTAGGTGTGTCCAACACTTTATCTTACAGATACCTTTTGAAATTTAAGGATGCATAAAAGAAAAGAATTTAACGACATGCACAACAATATCTGGCAAGCATGCGTAGTCTAAAAATTCAATTAAACAATAATTAAATATACACAACGGAAATACATTCATATACATGTAAATGATACCATAACAGAGAACACTTATCTTTATGAAAGATGACACCAACTGGCTGTAGACCAAGGACGTTCCACCCAACCATAGACACTATAGTTCCAACTATCAACATGAGTGTCACACCCGAGCTAGGGCTATGAATCCACAAGGACGGTTCTAGAGTGTTACTTGGCTTCCCAAACCAGTTAGCACCCAAGCTTTCACAGGCTTCCCAGCCATGGATGATTTTAGGGGATAAATTTCGCTCATGGGCTAATTTTCCATGGCTTTTCCAAAAACAAGATTCGTTATTTTAAAAATGATTCACCCAAATTCTATAGGATAAAATTATTTTACCTTAAAAATCGCCAAAATTTTATAAAAGGTACATAAAATCCTTATAAATTTGATTATTTTTACAAAAATATTGCCAAACATTTATAGTTGGAATATGAAGGATTAGTAAGATTCACCAAGGTTTCTACATTTTAAAACAAATTTCCATCCTTAAAATCATCGTTGCCCAGCTCTCACAGCAATCCAAGTAACCAACTCTCTTCTACCCAGCTTGCACCACCTGAGAGAATGGACCTCCACCCTTCTCTGCCACGCAGTCCCTCAGGCAGTCCTTCTCCTTAATTTGGGCTCCAGTGCAATTGGTCCAGAATATCAATGCTGGAACTCTCAGGACTTGCAACTGTGAGCAATGTTGAACATAGGCCAACACATCTCATACATGCAGCCTCAGGTCACGGTTGGATCACACCAGTGACCACTACAACCAACTATCATGTGGCTAATCTTCAACATTTCAGCTCCCTTTCCCCGAGCCAAGACGTGGATGATGGATGGATCAATGAATGGGTAAGTGGGTGCATGGAGGTGCGTGCATGAAAGTGCGTGAGGGATAGAATGGTGTGAATGCAAAAGTGAAGGAACAAATGAGCCAACGACCAACCCCCCCATCAGACCAGAGGTGAGCTTAAGCTCACAGGCTTCCCAACTCTCACAAAAATCCAAGTACCCAACTCTCTTCTACCCAGCTTGCACCACCCGAGAGAACGAACCTCCACCCTTCTCTACCATGTAGTCCCTCTGGCAGTCCTTCTCCTTAATTTGGGCTCCATTGCAACTGGTCCAGAATCTTAATGTTGGAACTCTCAAGACTCGTAGTTGTGAGCAACGCTAGACACAGGCCAACACATCTTAGACATGCGGCCTCAGGTCATGGCTGGATCACACCAGCGACCACTACAACCAACTATCCCATGGCTAATCTTCAACAATTAGACTCCCTTTCCCCGAGCCAATATGTGGATGAAGGATGGATCAATGAACAGGTAAGTGGGTGCACGGAGGTGCATGCATGAAAGTGTGTGAGGGATAGAATGGTGTGAATGCAAAAGTGAAGGAGAAAATGATCCAACGACCAACCCTCCCATCAGACCAGAGGCGGGTTTAAGTAACTTCATGGGGAAATCAAGAACCTCCTGGCCTTCCCCAAGAATCTCACGTAAACAATCCCCTCCCTCAGACAAAAAGGGATAATTAGAATAGGAATAAACACTTATCCCCTCAAGCCCCCTCTCTTCTGGAATAATAGCCCCATTTAACTCTAGTTCTTGTCCATGTAGCAGCTAGTCGTGTATTTATTATTAATAATGATAAAACATTACATGTCTTGGGTGCACTAGCCTTTTAATAATTGTTTGGGGACTCTAGCCTCTCAGCATTGTAACAATACATTATTTAAAATGGAGTTTCAAAACCTAGGGTGTTACAGGTGGCGCCTTTCTTGAGTCCCTTGAGACATGGCACTTTCCCTCACTCACAAGTTGTGCATTTCTCTAGAGACAACTCACCCTCAAGCTTTGGGAAAGGCTCCTGGTTTTTTATTTAAGCAAGTCGACTCCTCCATTGAATGATAATGGGATTTTGTACTTGGCTTGTATTATACTTGTAATTTTCATATCATTTTGGAATAAAGAATACTTTGGAGGTCATATGGTGGCTAGCATTCTTTGTGTGCATATTTGAAGTTTAGCATTTCATATATGAGGTAACCTTTTCTTATTGTATTTGCATTTGATTTGTTATTGTTGGAATTTGAATGGGTGTTGTCACCTGGTAGGAAAGATCTTCTAAACTAGTTTTTTTTTTATATCTTTTTTTCTTTTTACATATGCGATTAAAGATTTGCATGCAAATCTTGTTTAATTACATGCTATCTAAATTTCATGTGTGGGGAGCACCAATATTTAATGGATTTGTGCAAGTTTTTCTAATATTTACAGGTCTTCATCTTTGAACAAGTGGTTGGACTTGTTTGTACCTTCCACAAGATTCAAATATTTTGAGAACGTAGTCCCTCAGCTTGTCACCAAGAGACTCCATAGCCCAAGGATTCCATTTATCAAGCTTCTTCTCTTTCTAAAAAAATCAACTATTTTCTGGTTACTTTTACTTGCATGCAAGAAGATCCAAGTTTCATTTATAAATCTGAATTAGATCTCTATTTTTGCATGCATGCATGCTATATTTAGTTTGCACTTATAAGTTTTCCTCTAAAGTTAGATCTAGCATGAAATTTTTTTATCTTTTAGCAAGCATTTATTTCCAAATCTTGAGGCTAAAAGGTAGAATTAATTGTTAGATCTCTTAATTAAATATTTGGCAATATTAGTGCCATTTTTCTTGTTTTTTTAGGAAAGCAAACAAAATTCACTAAGAAAACTTGTTTTTTTCTTTCTTTCTAAGCCTTTTGCTAACTTAGTTCATAGTTCTTTACTTAGAATTTGTTTGCATAAGTCTAACGCATTTTTGTAGGCACTATCCAAGTGGTTTTTGGCATCTTTTGGCCTCTCTTGCTTGTTATTTTTGCAGGTTTTATGAGCAGCCACGGAGAATCTCTGCCGAAATTTTGAAGATCTGGAGCATCCGAGACTTCCTAACAAACCTCTTCCTCGGTCTAAAGCTTTTTCTTCCATCATATTGTAAGTCGACTTGGTATTGAAAGATAAAATACCAAGAGACGTTATTCTAAAAACTATTGTAACCGGAAAGAAGGAGTGGGATAACCCATTAGGCCTCCAATCCACCCAGGGGTAGGGGGGAACTGTCCAATTTTTGTGTTTGTCTCTTTTTCTTGCTTACATTTTATTTTTGCAAAGTTAAAATAAACCCAAGCACTGCAAAATATTAGCTAGGTTTAAATTTCTAGATTATATTAGATTAGATTTCATTTTTTGCATTTTCTTTTAGTTATTTCAATTTAGAAAATAAACCTTCCCCTCAGTAGCCTTAGTATGCTCTGGCACCTTGTGAGATTTTCTTGATCTGGGGTATCCATAAGTTAAGGAACTGGTAAGTGTGGATTAGTGTTAATATGGAAAACCATTCACTTAATATTTCTCAATACGAGATCCTACTTGCAGATTGACTTGTGAATTCAGGGGGAAACTTTGAGATCTAGGTTCTCTCCTCATTGGAACTCCTTCCAATCCTGTTTGTACCCATTTCAGGGATAGTGGTGAAAGGAAACAAATCTTAGATTAGATTTTTTTTTTGTTTCACACTTACAATATTGCATGCACAAAGTGGACTTGCAACATCAAGCCACTTCACGAAATTAACCCTCTAATTCAAGCAATCACCCATAATAATAAAATTTGTCAATAGCACTCGCAATACATACATCTTGCAGCAACATTTACTTTTGGCACTGGTCTACATATTTTATTTGCTTATTGTAAATTACTTTAAAGTACTTGCATTTTGCGTCCAAGTAATATTGTTCATGTTGAAGTACTTTACTTATTCAATATACTTCATATAATCATTTCTCTTAGTGTGTCATTATATGCTGCTAGAATAGTTGATTTTCCTTTTGTCTCATATTAACTCCTAGAATAATATTGTTCATTATTTTTTCTTAGGTATAATCAACCTTAGATTCTTTTTTAGGGACTACCCACCTTGGCTTCGCTAGGAGTTAGCCTAGATGGAGGATTTGAGTGTCAGGTGACAACTACCCGACTTGAGACATGCCCCCAAGGCCACACCCAGTTGATTGAATATTTCTTCCACATGACCCGAGGTGTAGATTAGGCAGCAACATGAAATACATGGATTGTTGATGCAAAATAGGTCTGAGATTTCAATCATATAAGATCTACAAGTGGTTATGTGTTTAACCTATTTGGAGGATAAATCAATTGGATGAGTAAGAGACAATATGTAGTTTCACTCTCAACTATAGAATATGAATACATGGAAACCACTCATGTGAGTAAGGATGTTGTATGGTTACAAACATTATGTTCAGGTGTTGGGTTTGTACAACATGTTGTAAGGTTATATTGTGACAATTAGAGTGCAAATTTTCTGGGAAAAAACCATGCTTATCATTATAAGGCAAAGTACATTGGTGTTCAGTATCACTTTGTGAGAAACATGGTTAAAGAGAAAAGGTGTTTTTGGTGAAGGTGGACACTTCAAATATAATTACAGATTCTTTGAAAAAATCTATAAGTACTAAGAAGTTCTCTTGGTGTAGGGGAGAAATGGCATTGTTGATCATGTAATCCTCGAGCCCCTTGTATGCAAAGAAAAAAACAAATGGGAGAATGTTGGGTATGTGTTATATGCTTTGCATGATTATCCACATGCATTGTACGTTCCATTAGGGAGACTAGAAATCCCTCCCTGTCCAGGGATTTCGAGATAGAGCCCCTGAAGAAAAAAAATTGGTTTTTTTGGGTCCATTTTGGGCATTTTTTGGCCAGTGGTTTTTCAACACATTGTAATATAATTTTGGTTAATCGATCTAATCGAAGTTGAAAAAGTAATGCTTTGGATGCCATAGAATAAGATATCTTGTATTTTAATTTGTGAAGTTATACAATAAGAGTTAGAGGTGAGGCTCTAAACATTTTTTGGTTTTCTTGGTTAAGGGTTTCTAGGGTAAATTTTTAAGTACCATGTGTGAATGATATTGTTTTCTTTCTGTTCATTAAAGAATCTATGTGTGCATTTCTATACTATAAAGGTTTAAAACCTATAGTTTCCACATATAGGGTTTTCCTAAAAGAACATCACAAACTTCAAGTGGGGAAACATCAAACAGTACCTCATCTTTGAAGGGCTTGATGTCATAGGACAAGTGACATTGTTGGCTAATGTGGAGGTCTTGTCCCTAGCTCAAACAATTGATGGTGTATGGTTGGGTGTGTGGAATTATTGACAACTACAATCTCTTGATGACTTGCATTGAAATGAATTTATTTTGGATATTGTTGTCAACAATGAAATGTAGTGTATTCCCCTTCACCCATATTTGTGAATGGAAGAGGCGCTCCCCCTTCTCAAGCTCCTTTGACTCTTTTGGTTGGATGTTTGAAATTGCAATGGTAGCATGAGGTTCTATGTCGACGATTCACTTCCATTATCTTACTTTGAATTAGAGTATAAGACATGGACTACTTATTTTTATTTCAACTAGTCCAACAATTATTATTTCGAGTGAAATTCATAAGTGTTGTGCCATGAGAATTTTTGGAACTCACACCACTTTCCAGTGTAATTTGACTTCTCGTTACCCTTCTTTTCCTGTAGATTGGATTGGTTGTCTTGAGGTTGGCTATCCTTTCTTTTTACTTTGGTATATGATTTGAGGCCACATTTTCCATGTTTTTGTTGCGGTGGATTTTTAGACCCAAACTCCCACTTATTCCTCTACTTAAATTTTTGCTAAATTTTGACAACATATTGATAGGTAGCTCCCATTTTGTTAAGAACCAAATATCAAGATAGCATAGAAAAACCTCAGAATAAGTACTTAACACCTTGAAAAAGATATAATTTCATATAATAAGCCTCTTCGAGGGGGCAACCTCCTTATACACCACATAAATTTCCAAATGCAAGATGATTCCAAATGAAAATTTCTCCTTGGTATATATAGGAGACTAGGAGGTACAATTACAACTAATGGACCCAAGATGACATAAATAAAATAACATTACTAATGTAATATTCCCCAATTAAGGGGTAATGTGCCACTATTTAGGGCTTAACATGCCCCTCCCCTTGAGACAAGTGTTGTCTGCAGCGCTTGATTAATTTTGGATGCTTCTATATAAAAGACTCATCTTCCCAAGTGGAATCTTCAGCAGGAAGTTTCCTCCACTTAATGAGATACTCTGACTTGGATCTATTCCTCAGCTAGTGAATTCTTGTGTCAGTGATGACTTCAAGTTGCAATATGTTTTTTCCTTCCTCGTCAAGTTCTAGTAATATAGTTTGAACTGAGATATTGTCACCTATAACCTTATTTAAGCATGAAACATGGAAATATGGGTGTACTCGTGAGGATGCAGGCAACTCCAATTTCGATGTCATAGTACCAATATTTTGCAACACCTTATAAGGGCCATAATACTTTGGTGATAATTTATTATCCTTATTGGCTTGCTTGAGGGACATCTGTTTGTATGGTTGTAGTCTTAAAAACACCCAATCCCCTAATTCAAAACCTCTTTCACTACAATGTTTATTTGCTTGTTGTTTCATGCGATTATGTGCCATGGTCAAGTTGTCTTTTAATATTTGGAGAACTTCTTGTTGATGCTCGATGTGATCTTCCACTGCTTGAACCTTAGATTTTTCTTTTAGAGAAAAAGTGATGGAAGGAGGGTGGTATCCATAGAGTTCCATAAATGGTGTCATTTTTGTTGCAGTATGAAAGGAAGTGTTATACCACCATTCTGCCAAGGTTAACCATTTGAACCATTGTGTTTGTTTATCAGAGACAAAGCAACGAAGGTAGCCTTCCAGACATTCGTTCACTATCTTGGTTTGTCCATCAGATTGAGGATGATAGGATGAGCTATGAGCCAATTGAGTACCCAAACAAGAAAACAATTGTCCAAAAATGTCTAGTGAAGATAGGATCTCTATCACTTACAATAATCTTTGGGATTCCATGTAGTTTTTGAACTATCTCTATGAATGCGGTGGAAAATGTACTAGCTTTGAAGGGATGAGAGAGTGCACAAAAGTGTGCGTACTTGGTCATTTTATCAACAATCACCATGATGACACTCTTTCCTTCAGACTTCGGTAACCCTGTGATGAAATCCATGGAAACCTCCTCCCAATGCTGACTCGGGATGGCTAATGGTTGTAAAAGACCTGGGGTCTTAATTGTTTCCACCTTATTTTGTTGGCAAACCAAACATTTTTCTATAAACCTTTGAACATCAGTTTTAAGGCCATCCCAAAAAAAAACCTTCTTGACCCTATGGTAGGTTTTCAAAAATCCTGAGTGCCCTCCTACCAGAGAGGTGTGCAATTCCAATAGTACCTTTTGTTTGAGTTGGGAGTTCTTACATAAATATAAGTGATCTTTGTACCATAGTGAACCATTTTTCCATGTAAATGTATCTGATGCACTGGAATCTTGCTACAACCTTTGAATGAGAGTCCACACATTTTTCGTCATCCTTCCATTCATCCCTCACTTCTATTCTCCAATCGGGTTGGATGATCGAGATAGCATAGAGAAAGGCATCAACATCTTCATCCTTTCTTGAGAGTGCATCTTCCACAACATTTTTCTTCCCTTTTTTATAGATGATTTAAAAATCATAACCCAATATCTTGGTCACCCATTTTTGTTGTTCTTCTGAATATAGTATTTGTTCCAAGAAGTATTTAAGACTATCATGATTTGTTTTGATCTTGAAGTGGCTACCCATTAGGTAAGGGCGCAATTTCTTCAATGCATGTAGTATTGCCATCATTTCCTTCTCATAAATGGGTTTGTGTAATTCCTTTCCCTTGAGTGGTCGACTTTCAAAAGCCAAGGGCCTTCCTTCTTGTATTAGGACATCACCAATGCCATTTCCCGAGGCATCACATTCCATAATAAAGGTTTTTGTGAAGTCTGGTGTGGTCAAGACAGGAACTTTACACATCACCTCTTTAAGTTGTTCAAAATATTTAGTTGCCTCTGGAGTCCATGAAAATGAATCCCTCTTAGTTAGTGTCGTTAAAGGTGTTTATATTCTCCCATAGTTCCAAACAAACTTGTTGTAGTAACCTGTCAAACCCAAAAATCCTCTAAGATTCTTCAATGTTTTGGGAATCGACCAATCCATCATTGCCTTAATCTTGTTAGGGTCTACCTTGACACCTTCATGAGATACAATATGACCCAAATACTCTACCTCCTTCACCCCAAAGAAACATTTAGACGATTTGGCATATAGTTGTTTCTCCTTTAGTAGTTGTAGCACCTTGTTAACATGTCGCACATGATCCTCCCAAGACTTGTTATAGATTAGTATATCATAAAAAAATACTAACACAAATTTTCAAAGGAAGGGATTGAAAATGGAATTCATCAACCCTTGGAATGTGGAAGGTGCATTTGTAAGGCCAAAAGTCATGACCAAAAATTCATAATGGCCTTCATGAGTTTGGAATGTTGTTTTTGGGATATCATCTTCCTTCATTATAATCTTATGATACCCCAAACGGAGATCCAACATTGTGAAATAGATTACTCCATGTATCTTCATAGTGTGTTATCATTTCTTCCGTGAAAATTGTCCAAGTGACGAGTGATTTGTGAGAACAAAGCCATTGATACCACACAAATTGATTGGGTTCTAAATATAAAGAAGCAATTTGTACCTTTTGTGTATGTGACACATTATGTAGATCAAAGAATTGCTCCACTCAAGTATCCATGTGATTGGGTCCTTGCCATCAAACTTTCTCATATCGATCTTAGGAAAGTGGTTGGTCTTCAACCCAAGGTTAGATTTTCTCCATTCTTGATTCATCTTCCTTGTTTCCTCATCATGAATTTCATGGGATACATTTTCACTTCTAGGTGTCTTGTCTATTAGGATTTTTTTCAATCCTTCCATGATCTCCCTTTTTAAACCATCCATCTTAGTATCCATTACTGCCTCCAACTTAGCTTATGTTGAATCTGTCATCCCTTGTAGTTCATCTTTTGTTATTGTCTTCTTTTGTAAATATTTATGTCCCTACGCATTTATTCACCTTCATCAAGAGTCCAAGTAGGACTATCTGGAGGATTATTTGGTGTCGAAGTTCCTTTTTTTGGTGGCATGTTGGCCAAGTATCACTTTAAACCTTGATTTTGAGGTGGTTCTTCTAGACAATATCTCTTTTATTGTATCTCCAAAATTTTGGCCCTTTTGGGTATGAAAAACTATTTTTTGTAGTTCTCGGATATTTCTTTTTTGCAATGCCACAGGTCTGATCAAAATTAGATGTGCCAAGTGGAATTTATGGTAACTTCCCCACAACTTGATGATTTTTGGCATTTCCAGGAGATCTCACTTGTATAGAGTTCCTTACACAAAATAATTGATATACAATTCTGAAAATTGTACTAGAAATACTAAAGATGGCCCACTATCCAATGCAACTAGTCTCACTCAATTTCGATACTTGAGGAAGAATTTATGATTTTTTTACCCAAAACACCTTCTTGAGACTAGTCAATAGGACTGGTTAGATACCCTATATTCCACAGGGTGTATCTACAATTGTAAGATGAACCAGAAGCTAAAATTGTTATCACCCATACCTTAATAATTTATGTGAATATCCTTCGGATTTCAGAGTCTGAAAACTTACAGAAAAAAAATTATATTGAAAATTTTGTGATGACTAAATTCAGGATGAATCCAGAACCCTATCTTACACAGGATGTATCTCCGAAAGTATAAGACCTCAGGAGATTAAATTTAAACCCAACGTACCTTGATCCATCTACTAAATATCCTCCAAGGGGTTCCTTTTGAAACATTGTAGAAAAAAATTATAGCGAAAATTCCAAGGTGTCTCAGATGTAGTAGTGAAACCCTAAGACCTTGAGCTCTGATACCAAATGTTAAGAACCAAATATAAAGATAGCATAGAAAAACCTCAGAATAAGTACTCAACGCCTTGAAAAAGATATAATTTTAGATAATAAGCCTCTTCGAGGGGGAAACCTCCTTATACACCACATAAATTTCCAATGCAAGATGATTCCAAATGAAAATGTCTCCTTGGTATATATATAGGAGACTAGGAGGTACAATTACAACTAATGGACCCAAGATGACATAAATAAAATAAAATTACTAATGTAATATTCCCCAATTAAGGGATAATGTGCCATTATTTAGGGCTTAACACATTCAGGAGCTGTCCAAAAAATCCATCTTTGTTTGGATGTACCTATGTAGGCCAATATGATACTTCAAAATAGGTGTTTCTTGGATTCTTTGATACCCATGTTTGAGTGAAAGGTATGGAATATATTGGATTACTTTGGCACCATCTGGTCTCTCTCTTGATGTGAAGTTGTCCATCTCATGTACTAGTCATCATAGTTTCCAACAGGGTAGAATTTGTCCTTGAGGGAATCAACAAAAACCTCCCAAGTGGGTCATATCATAAATGTTGTAAACTCATCTTCTTCATGGCTATCCCAATAACTTTCCCACCATTATTTTACATGGGGAAGGGCCTTAAGGAGAGAAAAAGTGATTTTTTCAATGCCTGAATTGTTTTTAATAGAGCAATATCCCTCTAACAGAGTTAACCATTTCTCCAAAGCATTTGCACCTATATTTCCTTCAAATAAAGGAATGACAAAGTTAAATTGTACCGTGAAGGGTGTCACACCTCTAAAATGGTTTCTTTTTTAAGGTGTCTCGGATTTTGTTGGCAATCCTCAAAGGATCTGAGTGAAATTTTCCATCATCTCATTTTTTTTCACATGAGGGATTCCTCAAGAAAAAACTTCATAGGATCTCTTGCTCCATCATATCTCTTTTCATCTGCCATGGGAGGCCACTTGGGCTATCAAGAGTGGTATTTCTCAAGAAAAATTAGTTTGAAACCCAACTCTCTATACCCTGACCTCATTGAGGACATGCACTGAGAAACAACAAAGATCATATTTCTTTGATACCAGTGATATGGATTGTATAAAGAATGGAATGAAAGGTATGAATATGAATGGAAACACACACAAAAATATTGTAGGGAGCACAATAATATAGTGAGAACCAAGTCAATTGGGTTTAGCCATAGTGGTTTGTGCTAAGGGGTGTTTCCCCCCCCCACCCAGGTTCAATTCCCAAAAGTGACACGTTTGTCTCTTAAATGAGCATGCTATCAAAAAAGCCTTGGCTTTCTACAAAATATGGTTTACCCTAGGTATCGTCCTTGAAATGAGGGGAAGTACCTTGTGGGTTTCTCCTCCCTCGAAAAAAATATAGTGAGAACAAAATTCTATTGATAAATGAAATAGGAAAAGGTTGTGAAATGCAAAGCAATAAAACCTTAGATAGAATGGTGGTAGCTTATCTTTGAAGAGAGAGGGGTCGAATATGATCATTCACAAGCATACATTTCAAAAGGCCAAAATGTCCTCTTAACATAAAATACTAAAATCTAAGAAGCAAAAACTCTAAATATCCAAAATTCTAACCCTAGGAGATGAAGCACCAAAAGGTTTGTGGGCCCCGAGGTGGCCGGTTGATACATTGACTTCTTGGAGGTGCACATTTTTCATCCAATCTCCATTTGAGGCACATAATATCTCGTTTGAAATATCTTACTAAGAGTACAATTGTTGGCATGCCATGGAAATCACAAGCCCTTGAATGGCAAAAAAACGTCATTTAAGGCCTCAAAACACCTGGAAGTTTAGGACCTGGAAAACTGTAGATAAAAAAAATTGCCAAGACAGAGACTTGTGATGAGTCAATGGAAGAGGTGGGTGGCCACCAATGCCCACCTAGATCAATAAACCACATATTATAATAAAGTCATTACAATATTGTTGAAGTCTAACATCAAGCAAAAGTTATCACATTAATTTGCGAAAGCAATTGATATATAATGCAACAAACCTTGAATTCATTATAATATTGTTGTTGTGTAACATTAAGTACAATGGTGTCACATCTAAATTTAAGAAGAAATTGTGGTGTAATAATAAATTAGAGGATAAAAGAAAATTAAGATATTGTAAGGAGGTGATCAACTCTAATCTAGAAAATCAAAAGTATCTCTCTGTTTTGACTATCGTAAAGAAGGAAATCAACATCATTAAAATAATAAAAAGCTCTCATGATCTTCATAATGAAACCTAATGTTGGACAATTCCCAAAATGTCGTGGGTTGAGAGAATTTGTCATCTTTGTGACACCAAGAGGGTTGAAGATGAAATACATTTTCTCTGAGAATGTCCTGTGTACACCCACATTAAATCACAATTTCAAAATATTTATTACAATATTGACATTTCCAACCTTTTAACTCATCAAAACTATGGTGATTTAGGAGTGTCTCTCTTAAATCTTTTCAAGCACATAAATAAAATTATGAGCAATCCAAGTAATTCCTTATCTTTTTTGAGGTCTGATAGACCAAATTTGGTCTTACTGTTAGACTTCAACAATATTGTAATGACTTTATTATAACAAGTGGTTTATTGATCCAGGTGGACATCGGTAGCCACCCACCTCTTCCAGTCACTCAACACAAGTTTTCATTTCAACATTATTATCATTGTCATCTAGATTAAGTTTTTAATTTTATTTATTATTTTATGTTAACCATTATCATCATCATTTAGATTACGTTTTTTATTTTATTTATTATTATTTTTCAAGATAATATATTTTAAATAATATCTCTAAATACTCTCTTATTTCGATAATGATATTTAAAATAAATTTTAAATTATTTAAAATACAAAATTAGGTAAACAATAAAGTTAAAAAAATTATTTATTAATAACTCAACAAATTATTTGTAAAATTGGACTTGAGTGGAAACACTCCTCCTCTCATTTATTTAAACTAAAACCAATTAACCAAACTTAAAATAAAATTAAAAACTTTTATTATATTATAATAAACAAACCACTTTTATAATAAAATCCAAAACTAATTAGTATGACAAATATTAAAAACAAAATGTTCCTCAAAGATCATTACAATGTGAAATCACTACAACTAGATATGATTTTAGGTAACACACGTTTCTAGATACTTTTTGGTTGGACTTAATTATGGATGGCCCTACTTTGTCACTCCAAAAGAGCAAGTTCCTTACAAAAGTTGTCTATATGAACAACAATAATGACATGTTGGAGAATGGCCACTTTGGCCTACCTTTCTGTTTTGCCTTGCTTTGTCACTCAATAACCACTTTAGCTTAATAACAAACTCCCATTTCTTGTCAATAATAATAATAATAATAATAATTTTAAGATCAAGGTCAACTATACACCAACATCAAAGGAGATCAACAAGATTTATCTTACAAATCAAAAGAATTAAACTAAATATTCTTCAAAATATCACTTCTATAATTGAACATAGAGGAAATGAAAGTACCAAGTTCATTTTGGTTTTCATAAGCTCATTGGTTTGGAGAGTGGTAGAGTTATGAATCTAGGTGAAGTCATATCTCATATTATTATATTATTGAGGGTAGGGTAAGTTACAAAGAAATGTTATTCATCCTCAACTTCGTACTAAATTTGCTCACTTCATGGTGTTTTTGGATTAGTCCAACAACCAATTTCATCATACAAATTATAAGCAATGATCTTGATTTTAACAATATTCATTATTTTTTAAAAATTCATAATGTTCAAAAACACATAGATCATCCAAACCAATACTGATAAGAGTTTTATAGTATTCTCAACTTCTTGGTGTTAATGATTTAATTGACATTTTAGGTCTTATGTTTAAACTTTATTGATATATAGTATTTAATATTATCATTATTAATAATTTGATTTATTGGTTTATGCTCCAATATTTAAGCCAAGTCACATAGCCTCTAGCCCACCCTCCTTTAATGGTGGTTATTGCTCATGTTATATAGGTAATAAAAAGGTCTCAGTGCTAACTTAAGTTGGGCAATTTATGGTTATATTCTAGATATCTAATCATGCTTTAGACTCCATGGAGACATAACTAGCTTCAGTCAAGAGAATCAAGTAACGAGTATGCATTTAATTTACAGTTATAATTTTACAGTTACAGGTTATAAAACATTTTATATTTTATCAATTTTATTCAAGTCTCAGGGGAGATGTTGTAGGCACAAACTTCATAGTCATATATAATATTCAAGATAACTAAGGTGTTAAAAATGATGTTTTTATCATTCCAATGAGTCTAGTGTTTTGACATTTATTTTCAAGATGACAATAGGCATTTCAACCATCAATTGTTCTCTTCTCAACATTGTGGTTTCCATTTAGTAATTGAAATCTATGCTCAAGAATTTGTATGATTGGGCATCTTCATGGGTGTTATCAGTATACAAGTACAAGAAGATGCATTCCTCAATAATTTAGAAATTGTTGTTACATTCCAACCTTGGGTGTGAAAGTGTCCTCAACCCTTTGTCTCTTCCATTGTTTATGTCAATATTTTGTTGTTTAACATTGGAGTACATTCAAAGTAGTGGAACACTTCAAATTGAGATTAGAGCTAGTACAATGTAGTTGAAAAAAAGAAGGAAAATAAAGATAGAAAAATCACGGTTGTGATACTCATAATGTTTTCTAAAAGTAAACAAATTGCATATCTAGTTTCTACTTGAAAAAATATGTAATTTCAAAAAACAAATTACTCAAATCAAAAGTCAAACAATGAAGATATAGAAAATTGAATATCATTTTTTTAGGCTATTTAAGTTACAATTGTGCCTCTAATCTCAAGTCTTTTATCAGGTTATGAAAATAACTTCTCTGTTTATTTTTCTCATTGAAAAGTACATCTTCTTAGCTTTAAAATGGTATACTATATGCTTAATTCAGACTTGTAATGAAGAAGTTAGGTCAAGTTAAGTGACAAAGTTCAATGAGCAAAAGAATATGATAATAACCCAACAAATATGTCTTGCAAAAGGAAATTTCATGAAAAGAGATGACTATGAAAAAGGGATTCACATTTTGCAGGAGTTACATAAAGAATCTTCCCACATTGCTCAACAACTATGGCATCAATGTTATCATTGGTAAAAGGGAGCAAGACTTAACATGTGAAGAAGAAGTAGTTGCAATTGTAGATATTGATTCTCATATCTATGATCAATCTCCTATGAAGAGGGTTTAGAATAGGTTAGACACATTCACAAAAATCGTTTTCAAGGATCTATGCATGTTTTTGGTGAATGTCCTATTGTACATAATGATGAATATCCTTATAAAGGGGTTGTACAAGAGAATTCAACCATTGATCATGATGAGGAGAAAATAAGCATGACATAAAATGTTGTCCAAAAAAAGCCTCCCTTCATAGGTCTTGTCATGGTTTCCCTTCATAGATCTTGTCATGGTGACATTGGTGACATTAGTTACATTATAAATAAACCACAAAAATCCATATGTTGACAATTGCATCCAAGGGGGTTAGGTTCTCATTTGGAAGCCACCAAGTGTCTCTAGCTTCAAGATCAAAGGATTGAGAAGGGAATCAATCACATGGTACCAAGTCAACAATGTGCAATATATGAATTTATCTTACTTGTACCATTATAAGGGTATGACTTTTATCTCCTTCCTCATCATGCTTTGAGCTGGAAGCATTTTGGGGAGGAAAAATATATCGCTTCTCCAACACAACCAATGACAATAATATTTATAGATGCAATGCATGTACTTATCATATTTGTTACCCATTAAATACCATAGGTTAGTAATGATCAAATATGTTAATAAAGACCTTTTGTATAAATACCTCTTTTATTATGTAAGCAATGACTAAATGATTAACAACAAAATCAAAGTTTTATTAAGGGGAGGACATGTTGTGTACTCATACACAACTTAACATATTTGTACATGATCCATTTTGTTTATATGTGAAGTCACTAGTTAATTGAGAGTTGTTAATTACTAGTATTAATGAGTAATCACTAAGTTAGTGGTGATATATTATTTGCATGTATTAATGACTCACCATTAAAGTGGTGGAAAGATGTTCAGAGTTATATTAAAATGGACTCATCCTCTTATCAATATAATCAAATGTTGTTTACTCATTTAAGTATCAAATACATGGTAGTGTAATAAGCTTCTATTATGAATTGGTTCTTTTTAAGCCTCTCAAAATAATGAGAAGGGCTATTGTAGTTTTAGAGAATTTTGGTAACAATCATTTTGGAATTTGGTTGCAATATTTGATATTTGTGGATGTTGTGCATTAAAAAGCACAATTTCATCAATTCAAAATTACAATCTTGGCAAAATATTGTCTAATCAAATTTAAGTGATGGCAAAATAAATAAATCAAATCCTCAAATCTTTTCATTCTTGTGGAATGAACATCTCTTCATCCATCTTTCTAGAATGAGATTGTCTAAATGTTCTCATTTTTCTCAAAAGTCCAACCATATAAATCTGGATAAAATATCATTTTTCTGTTGTTTAAATTGCATTTATGAATGCATAAATGGATTCAATGTGCTGAAAAACCCATGGAGCATTGGGATTATACAAACTTACCAATCAAATATTCAAATCCAACAATTTCTCCTCTAATTTTATACAAACTTACCAATCAAATATGCAGATCCAACAATTTCTCCCCGAATTTTAGACAAAATTAAATAAACAATATCGACATAAAAAACAAAACATAAAACGTTTAAACTACTATTTCAAAAATTGTATATGCATTACAACTCTATTTATTTCTTTCAGACATCACGCTCTTTCATACATCAAGAAGTCACTTGTGCAAGCCCACATAATTTGTGGAATGGTTTTCGATTGTCACTGCTAACTCCCTTGACTAAGGAGGTTCATGTATGTTGAAGATTAATTATTTTTACCTATTTTTCTTTTTAATTTCAGTACTTACCACCAATAAATTGATTAAAGATGGTTAAATTTTCTGAAATCATTAACTTGAACGCATTTTCTAAAATCAATCAATAAATAATTAATCGGGACGTATTTTCAACGCCGAATTTCTACCGCCGTAGATTTGTCCGACCGGGCGATGTAGCCACTACTTGAATATATCGGAACAAAAATTCAGGCCGTCAGATGTGGAATCCAACGGACAAGAATGAGCTGCTAGATTGTTCTGCTGACACAAAACAGTATCCAGTAGAACCATCATGGCGAACCTACCAGACTGCCTCAGTTGTCCAATAAAGTCTGGTGAAGGAATTTCATTGCCACTCAGTCATTTGGAGTTGAAGGAGTTCGAATCGCAGCGGGTCGAGTGCTAATTGCGCTAGGTAGGTTTTTTCGTGGCTTAATTTCAGTCCCAGTATCCATGCTCTTCTGTAGACTGATAAGTTTATAGCTCAGATTCCTTCTGATATCGATTTATTGCCTGCTAAATCCCGTGTCTTCTTTAATTTTTGTCAATGTTGAGGAATTGACGCGTGCAGGATCTTGTAAAGAGGTCGAGATGGGCAAGCTATATCCTACAGTAAGCGAAGAATACCAGAAATCTGTCGAGAAATGCAAGAGGAAGCTGCGGGGTCTCATTGCAGAGAAGAAATGCGCTCCGATCATGCTCCGTCTCGCGTGAGTTCCATCAATTTATCTTGGAAGGTTTCTGTTTTGGTTGAATTTGTTTTGGATCGAAATTAAGGGTCCTGTAAATTTTCTTTAGATGGCACTCGGCTGGAACTTATGATGTGAAAAGCAAGACGGGAGGCCCTTTCGGAACCATCAGGCACTCGGATGAACTCTCACACAACGCCAACAACGGTCTGGACATTGCCATCAGGCTGCTGGAACCCATCAAGGAGCAGTTTCCTACAATTTCATACGCTGATTTCTATCAGGCATGTTTCAGGCACTAAATCTTAGTTTTCTTGGGGTTTTGACGGTTAGGGTTTGGGGTTTTTGTAGGGGTTGCTGAGCATTGATAATTTTGGTCTTTTGAACTGCAGCTCGCTGGTGTTGTGGCCATTGAAATTACAGGAGGGCCGGACATTCCTTTCCATCCAGGAAGACCAGTAAGGAGCGTCCATAAAACTTCATCTATTTTAATGGAGATTGTGTGTTCTGCTAACAAGCTGATAGTGGTTTAGGTTTTGGCGTGTGTTTAGTAAATATTCCATTTTCATGCCATCATAAATTTGGATGTGTTCCCTTCTTCTGTTGTGCAGGATAAACCTGAGCCTCCAGAGGAGGGCCGTTTGCCTGATGCCACTAAAGGTACGATCAGTGCCATTGTATTATATATCAATGAATTTATAACTACCACCAATCCATCTTTACCCCAGAGTGATGGGAAGAGGTTATCAAATTCTTCAGGTGGCAATTTCAAAGCCCAGTATGTTTGATTATATTCTTTAAAGGTACTAACATGACTATTATGACTGAATTTATAACTACCACTGATCCATCTTAAACCCAGAGTTATGGGAAGAGGTTCTCAAATTCGTGGAGGAATAAATTTCAATGTTGTTGCACTTACTTGGTATGCTTAAATACTACTTAATCTGTTGTGTGTTAGAAAATATGAATATAATCATGATTAGCTGCAGTATAAATATCCTAATATGCTATGTCAATCTGTATTCACAGAGGTAGTGGTTTTCCTGCTAACATAATGGCTGACAATGGGTATTCACAGAGGTAGTGGTTTTCCTACTAACATAATGGCTGATTGGCTGTGAGCTTGATATACTTGCTCACTGACATCTCTTCTCTCCTCTCTCTTGATACCTTTTTATTTATCTATTGTTACCTCTCTGCACATAACAAATCTGCAATTAGGATATGTGGCCATAACAAATAGCATCTTGGAATTGTTTTTATGGTTATGGAATCTTCTCCTCTGTTGCTGGACGCCTTTCTGCACATAACAGTTAGCTATCCCACGTTATGCCTCTGTACATATCTGGAATTAACAAATCTGCAATTAGGATATGTGCCCATAACAAATAGCATCTTGGAATTGTTTTTATGGCTATGAAATCTTCTCCTCTATTGCTGGACACCTTTCTGCACATAACGGTTAGCTATCCCACGTTATGTCTCTGTACATATCTGGAATTAAGATACTATGTGCGCATGGCAAATAGTTGTGGGTATTTAAGATAATTTGTGCTAATAGCATTCTGAAAACATACTTGGTATGGTTAAATAGCTTTTAAGTCCTTGAGGTTTGTGGGTATGCAAACATTGATATAGCTACCTCTGGCCAAGATAATATGTGCCAGTAGCAATCCCAATGTTTTTGAACTGCTCCTCTGCACTTAGAAGACTACTTAGGAAACATCGATATTGCTACCCCAAGATAATATGCTCCAGTAGCAATCGTGTTTTTGGGAATTCACTTGGTGCGTTTAAAGATTTCATTTAAGCCGTTGTGTGTATGAAAACATCCAGGGAATATTGGTTGATGGTAAAGTTTCATACAGCCTTAAGGGGCCTTGGTTGGATAGTAAAGTAACATGCTTAGTTCCTTTGAATTTGGTGCCCAGTGCAAGTCCTACCTTCACAGATACCCGTCACCCACCCAGGGCATCTTAGTCAAATGGATCTTCAGAGAGTGTTCAAAGCTGATTACTGTCCATTGTAAATTCTCTAACTACAATCCAGTGGAAGAATGGGGCTTCTTAGTCGAATGGATCTCCAGAGGGTGTTCAAAGCTGAGTACAGTTCATTGTAAATTCTTCAGCTACAATTCCATGTAAATTCTTCCAGATGGAAGGGGCGCTCTGAAGCTCTACAAGAATATTCAGAAACAACTTTGTCCAGAAAAACATTGATATAGCTACCTCTTGCTACTTCTCCACTGAGTATGTGCCAGTACCTAATCCTACCTCTCCACTATGAATCTGTGCCTGTATCTCATGCTGAGTATTAACAACTTAATCTGAGTGTCAGGTTAGCCATCTTAGATCTCCTTACTTGGGTTGTACAATGGGCCTTTAGGGCCAATGATTGAATTTATCTTTTCTAATTCTGCTTGCAGGGGTTGATCGTTCTCCTTAGGTTGTACAATGGGCTTTTAGGGCCAATGATTGACATTATCTTTTCTAATTCTGCTTGCAGGGGTTGATCATTTGAGGGATGTGTTTGGTCACATGGGCCTAACTGACAAGGATATCGTGGCGCTCTCTGGTGCCCACACCTTGGGCAGATGTCACAAGGAGCGATCTGGCTTTGAGGGTGCATGGACGTCTAATCCTCTGATATTTGACAATTCCTATTTCAAGGAACTTCTTAGTGGAGAGAAAGAAGGTTTGCTTCAGCTTCCTTCCGATAAGGCATTGTTAGAGGATCCGGTCTTCCGATCTTATGTCGAGAAGTACGCAGCGGTATGTGCTAGTACCTTTTACATGTAAACTTTTTGTTTGGAAATTCAGTTTCAAAGTACTGATTGCTAGTCCTTTTGTGGAAAATGAAAAACCATGATAAATCATAGCCATTTTGAGTAGTTTGGCATTGGTGATGATATGACTCGAATCCTTTATCCTGTCTTATTATGGGTATATGACAATCTCATGAGAATGAACTCTACTGTTTGTAAACAGGATGAGGATGCCTTTTTTGCTGATTATGCGGAAGCTCACTTGAAGCTCTCTGAACTTGGGTACGTTAACATTATTAATTTCTTCTTTTATATAACCAATGCTTTCTTTTCAAATGCAACTTGGTCTTCATGTAGTAAAGTCTGCATCTCTTACATTTCAGGTTTGCAGAGGAGGAGTAAACGCTGAGTCATGGAAGTGCAAACGATGTATAAAACGTAAAACCTAAGAACTTAGAAGTCACCTGCAGAATGGCATCTTTAGAAGAGCCACAAGAGTTGATGTTGTGTAAAACATATCTTAATAGCAGTGTCAGAAATAGCCCCTGACAGTATGCATTCTGTTCAGTTCAGTTTATTTCTATTTTGAATATGCCTTTCTGTCGTTGGTGAGAGTCTGGATTGTGTTGATGAGAGAGTGCTCTGATTCTAACGCTTACTGCTCTCCCGTCTCTGCATGTGTTGGTTCTGTCTATGTCATTATTGCATCATATGTTAGGACACTCCGTAGAAGTTAAGATGATTCATGCGTATAGTCTATAATAATATACCTGGCTGTTAGAATTAAAGTATTTTTGTGACTCGTATCATTCAATTTTCTGTTAAACATACTTAATTTTTTTTTTCATGTACAATGTTTTTATTTTGTTTGTGTACAATGTTTTATTGATATCCCTTCAACTTTGGCAGTGTTTTTCTTCATCTTTCTACCAAGTGGAGATGAGGAAGTGAAGTTGATTAAGGAGTTCAAGTCCATCTTTTTTCATTGCAGCGACACTGATGAGTGTTTTTATAATTTTGAGTTACAATCGTGGCTAACAGAATTGTGGATAACCTATGTAAAATAAAATATAAAAGATATATGTTGTATCTACAAATAATATAAAATATATAAAATATCTTAAAAAAATAAAAATAAAAATAATATAGAAGCATTTAAAAAAAAAAATTTCTCTTAAGAGAGCCAAGTCTAAGTATACTC
>JZKD02S1673207.1:169873-183049 GCA_000966675.3 Picea glauca | reverse complement strand
CGAAACATATACAGGTTTGGAGAATTGACAATAGATATTACATGAATTTTTTACAAGGAGGTGCACAAGAATAGACTACGCAGTAAGATGGGTTGGTACAGAGAGAAGAGAACCTCCCAGTTTTCATGGACTAAATAACTTAGAGGAATTTATGACAAAATATGAAGACAAAGTGTTAGAAAATAAGAGGCTCTTATCCCTAGATATTGCACTCAAGGAAACACTTGTAATATGGTGGGGTGCGCACAAGGAAACAATTCAGTACTGGTATCATTGTAAATGATTATTGTGCATTAGATTTGGTGCAAAACTAGGGAGCATTATAGTCCAGAAGTATGCTAGGATAGGCACACCAGTTGAACACTTGGAGAAGTGTAGAACATAGTGAAGGATGAAACCACTAGAGGAATGGCCCCATTACTTTATCCATACATTGGAAGGAATCCCAGGGAACTAGTATATAGACCAAGAGATGCACAGAGGCACCACATAATGGATAAAATTACAACATAATTTTGTAGTAACCTTCTCATTTGAACATGAGAACACCAACATTGATTCAATGATGAAGCTGATACGTGGAATGATATTTATTAATGAATCAGAATTTGAAATCATGATAGAATATCAACAACATAATAGACATAAAATCAAGGAGTTATTGTCATGCTATCATGTGGAAGAAGAAACACCAGATGAAGATGATCCACACAATATTCATATTACATAAATTGAGGGAGAAAGAGAGGTGGAAGGTCCATCTCTGGAATCAAAATTATTTTTTGCACCAATCAAAGTTAAGAAAGTCAACATTAGGACGAATGAGAACCCTAAAATGGAAAGTATTGGAGACTATTGGGATGAGCAAACAATATAAAAAATAACAGAGTTACTGCGTGAATATAGTGACATGTTTTCAACGACCTTTACAGAGATGAAAGGCATAGCAGGGGAGCTATTTGAGATGAATATACCCCTCAAACCTGAGTCTAGACCTGTCAGGAAGATACCCTATAAATCGAATCCAGTGTATAAGTAGAAGGTGAAAGCAGAAATTGACCAAATGTTGGAAGCTGGTATCATAGAACTAGTAGAGGAATCTAAATTGATAAGTCCTATGGTAGTCCAAGAAAAGAAGCAATGAGGGATAAGGATTTGTGTATATCTCAGGAAACTCAATGATTCTTGCTTACATGACCCTTTCCCTACCCCTTTTACATATGAGGTCTTAGAGAATGTGGGAGGCCAGGAAGCATATTCATTCACAGATGGATTCTTAGGTTACCATCAGATAAAAATATCCCCAGAGGACAGGTATAAGACTAATTTTTCTACATAATGGGGATCCTACCAATATACATTCATGCCATTTGGACTGAAGAGTGCACCAACCATATTTTCAAGAGTAGTCATAGTTGATTTTAAGGAGTTCATACATCACTTTCTAGAAGTATATCTAGATGACTGGATTGTATATAGTCCATTAAAGGACCATGTCGAAGTGTTGAGACTCATGTTGGAAAGATGCAGGTAATGTTAGATCTCATTAAATATCAAGAAATTCATTTTTGGTACACCTTTTGGAATATTGTTGGGATATATAGTGTGTAATTAAGGTTTACTAGTGGACCCTGCTAAGATTGTTGTCATTGTAAATTTACCACCATCAAAGTTAGTGTGTCGGTTAAGAGCAACACTGGGACATACATGCTATTACAGGAAATTTATAAAGGGGTATGCGTAGATCACTGGACCAATGGAAAAAATGTTAAAGAAGGACACCATATTTCAGTGGAATGAAGACTGGCAGTAAGGATTGGATACTCTGAAGGAGAATATGGTAACAATAGTTATACTAGTATTTCCAGTCTGGAAAAAGATATTTCATGTGCATGTAGATGCATCATCCATAGCACTTGGAGCAATTCTTGTGCAACTAGGAGCAGGGGACTTAGACCATCTTATAGCCTTTACAAGAATAAAGTTTTCAGAATCAGATCAAAATTACAACACCACAGAAAGAGAAGGTTTAGCCATGGTAAATGCACTTGAGAAGTTCATGCACTACTTACTGGGTAAACACTTTAAAATGTTCACAGACCATTCTGCTCTCAAATATCTAGTAAACAAGCCAGTGTTGGGGGGGAGAATTTCTAGATGGATATCATCATTTCAAGAATTTGACTTTGAAGTAATAGTCAAACCAGGGAAGATGGATCCAGGACCTGATCATCTGTCAAGGGTAACTAATGGAGAAGAACCTACTAATTTGGAAGACAACTTCCCTGATGCACAATTATTTTCAATACATTTACCTAATGAATACTTCGCTGATAATATTGAATACTTAAGTACATGGGTTGCACCATAAGACTTTAGCAATGCACAGAAGAAAAATCTAGTAGTCATAGTTGTAGACTACCAACTCATCACATGACATTTATATAAGATGGGTGCATATAACATTTTGAGAAGATGTTTTTTGGAACATGAAATTCACATAATTTTAGTAGAAGCTCATGAAGGTATAGTTGGAGGAAAATATGAAGGTAACACTACCTTGCAGAAGGTATTGTACGTAGGACTATGGTGGCCAACAATCCATAAATATGCGAAGGAATATTGCCAGAAATGTGATGTATGTCGGAGGGTTTGAAAACACAACAGAAGGGATGAGATGCCTATAGGACCAAAAGTGACTTTAAATTTATTTTACAAATGGGTAATAGACTTTGTGGCACCTATTAATCCACCAAAAAAAAGGTCAGGAGCTAGGTATATCATTACTGCGACTGAATACTTAACAATATGGTCAGAAGGAGCACCAGTCAAAGGATGTAGTGCAAAGACATCAACACACTTCTTTTTTGAGAAAGTGATCACCATATTTGGATGTCCCAGGATTCTGATGAGTGAACATGGCACTCATTTTATCATTGATACCATCAAAGCTATGACTGAGAAGTTTTAAGTCTATCACCAAAAGAGTACACCATATCATCCTCAGGTAAATGGAACAATAGAAGCCTTCAATAAGATTTTGGAAAATGATTTGACGAAGATCTGTAATGTCAACATGGATGTGTTAGCGGGAAAAATTGACCGTCCGTCAACTGGAAGAGTGGATCCAATCCGGGGTTGTCTAAATAACCCAAGCCATTTGGGATAACCCACCCTGACAGGTTTAGCGGCTCCGTTAGCCGATCTAAGTCCTAAGAAAACAAAAAGAAAACTACTCTAAATTAACTAATCTAAATGAAAAATAACAATTAAAACAAACTAATAAACAAATCTAAACTATTATATATACAATTCAGTATCTAATACTACACAACTATAATTCTATAAAATCAAATATTCAATTACTAATAGAATCAAATTTAATTACAAATGTACAATATTTGCAAATTACAGATTTAATTGAAAACCTGCAAAACTCATTTGTAATCTGTCCTAAGACAGCTAGACTATTTGTTTTTTGACTTTATAATTTTATGAAAAAGAAATAAAATAAAAACTAACTAAACTAAGCAACTAAAATAATAACTCTAACTACAAATCTACACTATACATATATCTATCTAAACTACTTATATTAAACTAAAAAACTAACTATTAAACAAAATAACAAACTGACCTGAAGTAGCACTTCAGGTTTGTCCTATATGCAGTGGTTGCTATAGCTGTTCGGAGGGAGGAAACCCGCACCAGATTATCCATGAGCTTCTCGTAAATGGGAAGTTGTTGTGCTCTTCAAATATAATTACAGGACAAACAAGACATAAAAGTTACAGTAATCTTATAATTTACAAATCATAACATTTAGATAAATATGCATGCAAGGATTTATACAAAATGATTCAATTAACGAAGAAGAGAAATCTGTGACTCATTAACTGAAACAAGTAATTGCTGTATTTTTAAATAATAAAAGAGATCAGATATGGATAACACATTAATCAAGTCACATCAACTTGCAATAGATTACGATAGCTAAAGTAGTCTATAATCGACTGCAAAATGATATGAATAAAAATTGAAACAAAAGTTTGATATATTGAAAGCGAAAGCTATTACAAGACATCAACTTTCATCTCAGTCTGTATCATAAATCCATAGTCTGGTTCTCCCACAATGAGGATGATGATTATTACAAAAAATAACAAGTATTTAAAGACTTCCCACAGGGTAAAATATCCATGTGGGAATTATCAAAACAATTTACACAAATCTGGGAAAATATCCCAAGTTTCTGAATCAAGCTAACAACCTAAGACAAAACCAAATCCAAAATATCTCCTAAACCGTCACAGCATGCCCATTTGATCACTGCAATTCGTATGTACCTAAGAGAGGACAAAAATATACAAGTTAAAAGGATATTTTTTAGATAAAATTGATAAAAATCTAATTTTAAAGACTAGCTACAGAATCTTGCGATTTTGTAGCTGGTCTAAATCAAACACAGAATCGTTTGAAAATCAATTCAAAACTCAAAGAATTAAATTCAAACTACTAAACAAATATCTAATTGCTATTTGAAAGCCAAACGAATCATTCAAATCAAAATTGTTATGCTAATTTGAGAGCAAACAAGATTATGATCAATCGAATGATTACATAGATGCATGTACTCTGTTCCATTTGTTATCACAAATTCGGGTAAACAGAATTGTATTGGATAACTCGACAACAATGAAATCGTTTTCATAACCAATTGAAATCAACACAAATAGTTGCTTCAACCATCAACAAGATCACTGTCGTATCCAAACGAAATCAATAGGATCATTTTTCAAATTGATATAACTGTATTAAATATATACAAACGATCATGCTAATCGTGGCACGCAATAACCACTTATAGATCCAATCAAAAAGGAACGAATTGAAACGGTTTGGGGCAATGGAATCGTTATGAATTAACACTGTTTCCATGATTTTAGCAAATAGATCTTCAACACGGTTGAATGTAACCAGAAGCCAAACAAAAATATCAATTTAATGCAAAACATAGTCGTTCCTGGCTAAAGTCAACAATGTTATTTTTAGTTTATTAGATTACATCGTATTTATCATCCCAGTCACTAATAATGAAACATACCACATATCGAGGATCATACCAATTCAAGTCCACAAAATCGTTCCAAAATCAAACCATAAGAACTAAAACAGAGCCGATAGAATCCAACCACAATGAAATCATACCAAATCAAAACATAGTCGTGCTTTGATTTTAGCACAAAAATCTCTTATACAGGTCATATGCAACCAAAATCTAAACAAAAATAAACCTCATTGATCACATTATTTCAAACTAACAAAATTTTTCTAAAGCGAACCACACCAAGTCAAAACCAATCCATCGCTTCTACTAAGTTGGGCGCGACAAAATCGCATACCCAAATCATAACCATATTCAACTTTAGTAAAAAGAATGTACTGTACATGATCCACAACATAACCGTTTTTGATAATCAAACTATGACAAAATCATTTCGAATAATGAACAGAACTAATCAAAAACCAAAACCCAATTCATTATATTAATACAAGCAATTCATAAAATGAAAATGATATTGAAATTCATACCTTGATAATCAGAGAACAACTCGGTCATGATAGTTTGGAATTGACGAAGGTTTTCGCTGATTCGACATTCCTAAAGATGATCGAACCAGTGGTTTTCTGTTTCTTGTCAACATCTTGAAGTTTGTCTCTTTCTCTCGACAAAATTGTAACTTGGTTCTCTAAAGATTTAATCTTTGATTGTAATAATGGGATGTTAGTGTAATAACGCTCCAGCCACACATTGCATTGGATGCATGATGTTTTCTCGAGCTTCTAAATTGCAGGCGAGGGTTTGTTTAAATCACCAAGGGTTACATTATGTAGTTTGATTCCTGGGTAGCTAGGATTATTTTTTAGGCATGGGGGCAAATAGTCATAGGGTTTCTCGGAGCACAAACCATGGGAATAAGGGTACTCACTAGCTAGGAAGCACTCGATATCAGAGTCCGAGTATTCGCTCAAAACTATGGGCTTTTGATCAACGTTTGGCTTAGCTTTATTTCGGGCCAGTCTCGATATTAATCGAGCATTATTTTTACCCTTTCTATCGACAGTAGGATTACCCTTGACCTTCTTACTCACAAGCTTCTTGACAACCTCAGCCTTGTCTGTTATGATGTCGGGTAGGTCGATGCTAGGGAAGACCGAGGGTTTGGGCCAGGGTAGAAGGGCATGAAATGGCACGGGTGTCCCAACCTTAGTCTTGCTGACCACAGACTTGTCGATTTGGACAGACTCTGAATCAACAAATCCATTTCGAGAAAGAAAGGCTTGCCAATTATCGCCTTGAAGGTTTAAATGGTGGACGACGATGAGTATAATCAAGCCATGGTGAAAAAAGATGCTATCAGCCTTCTCACGTTTGAACCTCTTATCCATTTTGTAAAGACTACACAAGAAGTAAAATGGCATGTTCAATGGATAGCCCATGAAATTCATTAACAATTGAAGGTGATAAAGAAAAACCAATCCATACTGACCTTCACAGGTCACAAATTGTTTAACCATTATCAAAATATCATGCCACCTAGGTTTAAGTGTGGAAATAGGCATACATTTGTCACAGGATGTAACCTTTCATGATATGAATAGCAAAGGCCACGATACTTCATCAACTTTGGAGTTCTTAAACCATCGCTAGCCTGTGGCTACTAATCCTATGGGAGAGCTTATGAATTCTTCATTGAGTTCAAGTTGAATGTCACCTACTTTAGCTCTACACCCATCAAAGGTAAGGGCTAATTGCTCTGCAACCATGAGGTTGAATCCCTCGAACCTCTGTATAAACGCGAGCCAACCACTATATTCTAAATCTTTATGTGCATCATCGAACAATAACAGAGATTGACTACCATTCGACTCTATTCGCACCACCGATGCCATTGAGAGGAGCACACAGTGAGTAGGGTGCAGGGGTTAGGATTTGAACATAGTAAACACATGGGTAGAATGCTCACATGCTTACTCAAAAACACCAGGAGTGACCCGGGATAGGGGGAAATCATTTATGAGAGAACATGCGAAGGTGGTGGAGCTATTTCGGCCCATGTAGAACAATGATTACCCACAGTAAAATCGCCGACGCTTTTAGCTATGCATATCACAATGCATATGTGTTAAAAACTATTCCATTTCAATCAACCAATGGATATATGGTAAGTGGATTAAAAATTTGCACGAACCATAGTTTTAGTTTCAAAACCAAAGCAATAAACGAAATCATACCATGGGTTTGACCATATGAACTATGTGTTGTATAAAAYGATTTATACCMCARGGTTTWDCCAYAACACMAATGYRTTTTTTAWGWARYCAATGTGCCAAGTGAATCGAYSAAAKAACATRYRAATYMAAYCAYCAATGCATCACAAAYTYGATTAAAAKAATATCACYCSAATCTTGTAAAAYRAAGTCATATTTAACAAATAAAAATGCCAAATGAATAAGGACCTTGGAGTCTTGTCAAATGCATAGTGATAAGTAAATTGGAAACGCAATGGGGATATCGACAAGAATGATTACAACAATTTAGTGACGATTTTAATGTGACTTCAAAAACCAAGTTTTCATGCTTGCAGTCGTGAAAACAAGAAGAAAGGTAAGTGTGCAAATAGTGCAAAAATAAAAGTGTCGTTTTATTTGAGAATTGCGACGAAAATCAAGGTTTTCAAAACACTGGTGTAGGTAGCTTATAAGGACAGTAGAAAAATGTGAATTGGCTGCCAACAATGGCGACACACTGGTAGAAGTAGTTATCTCTTCTAGAAAGAACAAACTCAGATTAGGATAACGAGAAAAATTCTAACTCAAAAATAACAACCAGAAAATCGTGTAAACATCATCATTCACTAAATATTCCAGCAGTGCTTAAAGGATGAAAACTGATAACAGTCTTAAGACAAGTGAGTCATGATATTAAAGATAAAATCCCCAATACTTTTGACAGAGCCACTGCTACCAACAGACATCCATAGCCTCGACAGGGTTTCCATTTAACCCACTCTGATATCCGTATCCTGCCAAGAAGTTCTGGATCAGAATGAAGGACATTTTAAGGTCAAGAGGTTTCTTATTTTTGCCAATTTTCATATACCCGACATTGCTTCGCTGCCAGCAGGCATGTTCAGTACCCCGACGAAGTTGTATTGGCGTCATGCATGCATTTACCCGCTGCCAGCAGACCTGTTCAGCATCCCAACGGGTTTACAAGCACTTCCCACAGCTCTATTAATGATTTATTTTGTTTTTCAAAACTATAGTCGAGCGGGGTGACACTGAAAATTATGATATTTTCACATATTTTTTTTAAAGACCTCATCAAATTTTTTTAGAACTGTCCTTTATTAAGATCCAGAGATTTTTCATTTACAAAACCAACTTTCTAAGGCAGGGAGACATCTTCTGAGTCATTCCCTTAAGGAATAGGGACAACGTAAAAAGATAATAGATGATCATGACAGAATTTACTCAGAGATGGAAATCAGTTAACTTGTTTCAAACAACAAACTTTTACCAATCACAGATGTAAATTTCAAAAGTATACAATTGATGTTTATACAATTTTCTTAGTAGTCATTTCAGTGAAGGAATTTTCTGTTTTCTTTGTCCGAGTAGTTCGGCATTCAGGTATGTGTATTTCCAAAAGCACAAACTGATAAACTCAAAGGAGAAATCAAAAACAAAAGAGAAAAAAGAAAACAAAAGAAAAATATGTACATAATATACAAGGGTCGTCATCAAGCAAAGTATCTTTTCAGGGCTTGGCCATTCACCGGATAGGTGTCAGGCTGTCCTTCTAGATTTTGCAATCGAAAAGAGATGGGACCCAACTTCTCTGCAATTAAAAATGGTCCAAGCCATAAGTTTTGAAATTTCGTGTGTTCTCCCTTTCCCTCATGTGGTTTGTCCCATTTTAGGACTAGATCACCTACTTCGAAATTCCTATCAGAAGCAGAGTTAGAATCGAACCAGCTTTTAACCAATAGTTGATGTTGATCTAACTTACATTTAGCTTGGGCTCTTACCTCTTCTAGCTTCATTAAAGCGTTAATTCGGTTTTCTAAAGGGGGACAATCTTCTTTTTGAATTTTGTGCGATAACTGTAGTGAAGGAAGAAGAATGTGTGGTGGCAGAATTGCTTCCCTGCCATAAAAGAGAAAAAGGGGGAGTTACCTACAACATCTTTTGGTGTTACCCTATCAGATCAGAGCACGTTTAACAATGCATTGTGCCAATTTTTGTGATTTTCATTCACCGTTCTCTTGATGATTTTAATCAAGTTCTTATTTGTTGATTCTGCCAATCCGTTGCCCTGAGGGTAATAGCTAGCATAAAACTTTAATTTAATTCCTTTTTCTAAAGAGAACTCACTCATCTCAAGAGAGGAAATGTAAGAAGAGTTGTTGAATACTAAATAGCCGGGAATACCAAAATGAGTGATAATATTTGAATTTAGAAAGGCAATTACCTGACTGGTGTTGATAGTTCTTAACACGGCTGCTTCAGACCATCGGGTAAAGTAATCTGTGGCTGCTACAATAAACTTGTGTTGTTGTGAGGATGGGGGGTTGATTGGACCTATGATATCAAGGCCCCACTGCTGAAAAGGAGAGTCTACTAAAATGGGCTGCAAAGGAAACGCTGGTTTTTGTAACCACCCTGATGCTTTCTTACAAATAATACACTTATGACACAAGGCATGGGTGTCTCTAAAAAGCGTGGGCCAGTAATAACCGAATCTTAAAACCTTATGGGAAGTGGTGTCACCACCAAAATGACCACCATATTCTCTTGCATGCAACTCTAGTAATAATTTTTCGGCTTCATCTTTCTCGAGACAGCGGATCAATACGCCATCAAAATTTTGACGAAACAGGATACCATTAACCAAATGAAAGGAGGCAGATTTTAATCTCAACGCTCTTATTTTAGTGGGATCCAGGTGATGGGGTGCTGACCCATGTTCAAGACAGAATTTTATATCGTCATACCATGGACTGACAGAGTTTTTTGCGCAATAGATTGCATTTTGATCGTGATGTCCTAGGTTTGATGTATCACTTTCTTCTTGCTGTCCTGCTGCTGAATCAACGACTAACTTGCATAACCCTTGGCCTCTCACTATCTGAGCTGGGGTAATTTCTAAGTCGTACTCCTGCAAGGAGGTAACCCAGTTAGACCTCTTTTCTCCTAGTTCCTTCTACACTAACAGGTTCCTGACGACTGGGTAAGGGACAATGAATTTCGTTCTTGACTTCAAAAGATAGGACCGGAAGTGCTTGACTGCTTTGAAAACAACGTAGGCTTGCCAATCTACCGCTGGGTAATTAAGTTCAGTGCCTTTGAAAGTAGAGCTCATAAAGGCAATGGGTACTTCATTGTTCTCGGCGTTCTTTTGGGTTAGGACGGCGGCATAGGAACGGTCAGAAGCAAAAGTGTAGAGTGTAAAGTCTTGAGAAAAGTCGGGGCTCATGAGAGAAGGAGCATCTATTATGGCCTTCTTTATTGCATTAAAAGCTTGATTTTCTAGGGGTCCCCAGTGATATTGGACGTCTTTCTTAATTAAATCTTGTAAAGGCCTGACCATTTCGGAGAAACTGGGGACAAATCTCCTCACTAAGTTAATCTGGCCTAAGAAAGACTGCATAGATTTTTTGGATGTAGGAGGGGGAAGTTTCGCGATGACTTGAGTCATTTCGGGGTCGATAATCATTCCTTCGCTTGACATAATAAATCCTAAGAGTTTACCCTGTTCTACTGCAAAGATGGATTTTTTAGGATTCAAGGAAATGTCGTATTTATGACATCATTGTAGAACGGCTCGTAAGTGAGCTAGATGATCGGTTTTGTTTTTAGAGAATATAGTCACATCATCTAAGTAAACTATGATGGACTGATTGATTAATCCTCGGAAAGCGATGTCCATCGCTCTCTGGAAAGTGGCACCAGCATTAATCAATCCAAAGGGCATTTTTCGATAAGCGTAGGTGCCCCACGGGGTGCGGAAGGTAGTTTTAAGTTGGTCTGGTGGAGACATCAGGACTTGGTTGTACCCCGAGAAACCATCCAGTAAGGATAGCCTCTCAGAACCAGATACCTGTTGAAGGATCTGTTCCATGGGTGGAACATGATAGTTGTCTTTATCATATGCTCTATTAAGGTTTTGGAAATCGACGCACAATCAGATTTCCTCACTTTTCTTCCAGACAGGGACAAGGTTTGACACCCATTGAGTGTGCCTAACAGGGAAAATAATCTTAGCATTCAAGAGTTTATTCAATTCTTTTTTGACGGTCGGTTCGAGCTTAGGGTGCATTTTTCTCAATTTTTGTTGAAAGGGTAAGGTTTGGGGTTTCATAGGAATGACATGTTGTATGATGTTAGGGTCGGAAGTTTTAAGGTCATCATACGTCCATGCAAAAACATCTTTAAATTCTTTGAACAATTTAATAAATGAAAATTTTTCTTGTTCAGAACATCCTACCCCTAGATTAATGCACTGCGGATTGTCCTTAGTCCCTAAGTTTACTTTTTCATATGATAATGAGGAACTATTAGTTTTACAGTTGACCGACTTTCTAAATTTATCTTGAAGATCGTAAAATTTCTCTAATCTAACTACAGATTTAGGGATCAAATTTACCATGTTCGATGAAGATTCAGGAGTTCTCGGATCTGGTATTACCATGAAATCACGCAAATTGTCGTCGTGCGTGCATTCGTCTATCACCGCACCTTGAAAAGTTTCCTCCATATGCAGAAAGCTAATAATCTGCTGATCGTCATCAAAGACTCTCCAGTTCGTAATGTTGTCGGGAACGGATGGCCTGAACAACAGTTCGACGGAGAATGCATATGGGGACAAGCCTTCTGCAGGAAAGAGTTTAGAAGCTACGTTAGCCAATAGATCTGCTTCAGAATTATTCAATCTAGGAATAGAATTTATATTGAAAGCAGGAAATTTATTCATTAAATTCCATACCTCGGATTGGCATCTCTTAAGATGTGGAGAAAGACAGTGCATAGAATCTCTTACTTGTCTTACCACGATTTCAGAATCGCCAAAGACAGTCAAGTTTTGAATGTTCATATCTAAAGCTTTTCTGAGACCTTGCAGTAAAGCCTCATATTCTGCAGTGTTATTAGTACATTCAAATCCTAGCCTGCATGCAATCAATGTTTTGTTACCTGCCGGATCGTTAATAACACAACCTGCACCAACTCCTTCTTTGGACTTTGACCCGTCAAAATAAAGAGACCAAATTTGATTTACATCGGGTGCATGAGATCATTGTGTAGAAACTGTTGGCTGTGCATATGCTACAATCTCAGACTGTTGTTCTGGATTGGTGATAGATGAAGTCTCGGCCATGAAATTTCCAAAAAAGGTATCCATCCCTTGTACTTCGGGTGAATCAACAGAATGTGTAAATGGTTCGTTGGGATCGTTCAAATCTGTGACCGTGAACTTAAGGTAGCGTTCACAATTTACCTTGATCTTGTTGGGTTTGCCATTCTCTGGAAGCCATAGGTGAGACCAATCTGTCGTGAAATAACCGTGTAGCTTCTCTGACCAGTCCTTGCTTAAAAATAGACCATGCACTTCTAGAATATCCACAACAATAATAGCAATAACTTGATGAACCTTGGGGTTAGACGATAATCTTATAAGCACATTCTTTAATTCACCTATGACCTTAACATTGGTTCGATCAAGCTGTATGATTTTTAAGGTCGATGGTTCAACTTCAGTGTTAATCTTCTGGCATACAGACCATGGCATTACATTGGATGATGCTCCTGAGTCTACCATACAATTGTTCACGTTTCTATTAAAGATTTCGAAAGTTAACAAAAATGGAGGTACATTTCTGCGAGTGCTAAGGGTGGTAGCTTGTGTCTTTTTACTCGCAGTTTCTAAAGCTACTTTATCTACATTATTTACATTATTTACATTATTTATAGGAAGGCTTCCTTTATCTTGAGGATCGAGATTATTCTTTGTGGAAGTCTTATGAGGAACTTTGTTCTGAACAACCTTGTTTGAATTACCATTTTTACCATTCTCTGCGATGTTTTGCAACATTTTTTGTAACAAAGATGGAA
>JZKD02S1673207.1:150857-164465 GCA_000966675.3 Picea glauca | reverse complement strand
GAATGTCACCTACTTTATCCCTACACCCATCAAAGGTAAGGGAAAATTGTTGTGCAACTGTGAGGTTGAAGCCCTCGAACCTCTGTATAAACGTGAGCCAACCATTGTCTTCTAACTCTTTATCTGCATCATCGAACAGTAACAGAGCTTGACTACCGTTCGCCCCTATTAGCACCCCCGCTTCCATTGAGAGGAGCATACGGTGAGTAGGGTGCAGGGGTTAGGGTTTGAACATAGTAACCACAGGGGTAAAATGCTCACAGGCTTACTCAAAAACACCAAGAGTGACCCGGGATAGGGGGAAATCATTTATGACAGAATGTGCAAAGGTGGTGGAGCTATTTCGGCCCATGCAAAATAGTGATTACCCATAGTAAAACCACCGACGCTTTTAGCTATGCATATCACAATGCATATGTGTTAAAAAATATGCCATTTCAATCAACCAATGGATATATGGTAAGTGGATTAAAAATTTGCACGAACCATAGTTTTAGTTTCAAAACCAAAGCAATAAATCAAATCATACCATGGGTTTGACCATATGAACTATGTGTTGTATAAAACGATTTATACCAAGGGTTTTGCCACAACACAAATGTGTTTTTAAGAAGAAAATGTGCCAAGTGAATCGATCAAAGAACATACAAATCAAACCACTTGATTAAAAGAATATCACCCCAATATTGTAAAACGAAGTCATATTTAACAAATAAAAATGCCAAATGAATAAGGACCTTGGAGTCTTGTCAAATGCATAGTGATAAGTAAATTGGAAGCACAATGGGGATATCGACAAGAATGATTACAACAATTCAGTGATGATTTTAATGTGACTTCGAAAACCAAGTTTTCATGCTTGTAGTCGTGAAAACAAGAAGAAAGGTAAGTGTGCAAATAGCGCAAAAATAAAAGTGTCGTTTTATTTGAGAATTGCGACGAAAATCAAGGTTTGCAAAACACTGGTGTAGGCAGCTTATAAGGACAGTAGAAAAATGTGAATTGGCTGCCAACAGGATGATAGGGACTTGAAAATACTAGCATTACTATGAGAATATAGGACCACATGCAAGAATTTGACAGGACAAAAACCATTCAAATTGGTGTATGGGCAGAAAGAAGTGGCTCCATTAGAATTTATGGTACCTAGTCTATGCATAGTAGAAATTACCAACATGGCATAAAGAGGTGCAAAATAGGATAGGCTAAGTCAAATAATGGAAATGGAAGAAGACAATGTTCTGGTAGTATTTCACCGGGATGTACAGAAAGAAAGAGACAAATACCGACATGATAGACATATTAAAAAGAAGCGTTTTAAGGAAGGAGACCTAGTTCTACTCTATGAAAATAATTTTTTCCAACACCCTAGTAAGTTTATAATGTATTGGATAGGTCCATATGAATTAAAGACGATCATAGATGGGGGATTTGTACATCTAAAATACTTAGGGGGAACATAACTGAAAGGAATGATCAACAATAGTCGACTGAAACTGTACAGGGACAATCTACCTACTATTTCTTAAAAGTTACAATGCAGTAAGAAAGTCATGTATATAGTGTACTATAGTAGATATTAGGAAAGAAAACTCATAAAAAAGAAGAAAAAATTAGAAAAATAAGAAAAATGAAGACAAAAGTAGAAAAGGAAGAAACAGGAAGAAAAAAAGCAGACAAAGAAAGAAAATGCAAAATACTGGGAAATATTGTGCATCATATATAGTGGAGTCAGGGCGACAAAGAGAAAAAGTGACTGCGTGCAGTGTATGTTTGACAAGAAGAAAACACCGTGCACTAAGGGAAAATTCACAATAGAAACGTATGAGGCACCAAAAAATTGCAGCGCACTAGAAACCAGGGCAACGGTTGGAAAAGAAAAAACCGGTCGTCGGGGTAAAAAGGTGTGAATTGGGAATTTATGAAACATAACAAAGTGTACTCAACAAGATTTAACTCATTAATAGCAATCAAATAATCTTATTCGAGAAGATTCAAAGAATGTATGACGCCCTATATATAATGAAAACATGGGATAAACGAAACACACTGTGCATTTGCAAACCCATGAAGTTAAGGAGAATGAAGACAAGAGGTGAACGAGTGAATTAAGAGACCATAGTAGCCGAAAATAAATCAGGGAAGGACTAATTACCCATGATGGCACCTCCAAAGGTCGGCGCACCTAGATAAACAACATGAAAAACACGTAGCAGCCATAGGTCACCGCAGGAAACCACAAAGGAGGAACATGAGTTCACACAGAGAGAGGGAATCATCGATGTCGACGCAATTCCTTCGCCACAAGTTGAACCAGTGAGTGCCACACTAGTAGAAGAGGAAGAACAGGCTAGGAAAATTGCTGGGATGGATATTGACTTGCACAATAGTGTGTAGGTCTAAGATCCATTAACCATAGGAAACTCACTACAACCTTCCAGGGTCGAAGCAGCCCACAAAATAAATGGCGATGACAATGAAAGAATAGAGTATGATGGACCAAGGCCACAACATATGGTGGGGTCTATGCAACATGAGGAAGTACATATTGAATAAATCATGGGTCAACCAGAGTCATGATGGGAAGCACAACTAGAGGCTAGGACATCTAGCTCGCCAACACAAAGAAAGGGGAAACAAACCATCGTACAGTCCACGCAAGAATCCTGATGCCGCAATTATTTCACCATGCATTCTAGAGGGGGTGTAGGCCACACTAAGCCTCCTGGGTTGCATCGAAAGGCTAATATACATATACCATGATGTGTTTGACACCAACAAATTCCTAGAATTTGCGCAGCATGTGTATATGGAGAGCTTGGGCATGGGGCCATTAGGAGATCCAATATTGCAGCCAAAGCAATGGGCGTCAGGCTTGGAAAACACAAGGATTCTATTTTTTTTGGATATTCCTCACTTTGGAATGGGGAAAGATGTGAAAAACTATGTCAAGAAGTTGTTGGCAGTCCTCCATGGAGGATTTTTGTGGTTGGAAGAACCAATATCAATCGACATTGAGCTCATTGCATTCATCACAGGCCTGCCATAAAATGGTGAGAAGCCCGTGTAGTACTTGGACGATAAAACCAAGGAAAAGGATCTCAAATAAGAGATGAAGAAGACATATGGGACAGAAAGAGGCTCGGATGGAATAATTATAAAACAGATCAGTGACACAACCACTAGGATGGCAACAAAATTAATGGCATGAAATCTAATTCCCAAATTACACAAGGAGAAGGTCCTTGCAGAGGTTGTCGCAGTAGCAGAACAATGCACAAATGAAACCATGCTCAGTTAGGCCCCATACTTAATGAACATGTTCCTAGACAACTGCAAGGATGCGTAGGACTTGGGAACATATTTCCATTAATCTTTGCTAATGATTTTGGTCTGGTTAATTGGCTAGAAAGATCCTCCCTACTCATACTTCTGCAACATAGTAGGATGTTGTCACGCAACATGGTACACGTCGATGTGAAGCGCTTTGGATTCCAAGCAAAGAAGTGAAAATTCCAACACTTTTTCTCGATACCTCAATGAAATATAGGAAAACATAACCAACACATGCTCTGGAAGTCATCACACAATACTAGGGAATAGACAATTTTAAGGCTACACAACACAACATGTGGATTCAAGCACGCATGGATCCAGAGAAATAATGGATACAACTTCATTTCTACATTAATGCATAGGAAGTTGAAATGACAATGAGAGACTGAAAGGATGAATGGAATATCCCAACCATTACCAAGGACATGCCAAAAGTAAAATAAGTGGAAGTAGGGTCATCTAAGACATTTGTAGGGGGAAACATTGCGACAAAGAAACCTACACAGCAGGCGAAGCTAGGCCAAAATACAACGACACATAAGAAGGGAAGTTCCCCAAAGAAGGATGCACAGACATGAAAGAAGGACAATTCCCTAGTGTAGGAAGAACAAGGAAGGGGGGACACAATTATGTAGGAAACCCCGACAACAACCACTCCACAAGAGATAGGGCCACCCAAACAACCAATAATACATACATGGGGGTCATGCAAGAAGGCCAAGGCCCATAAAAAAATATCGAAATACACATTTACTGAGGATGATTCTGATCTTGTCATCGAGAGGGTACATGACCACACAATAGACGAGTTTGAAGAGGTCAAGAACCAAAGAGGAACGATAAATAATGTGTTGGCTGATATTAAGCAGGTATTGGAAAATATACAAGCAACGTAGAGGCAAGAAAGGGGAACATATCCAATCCCCCAAGTAATAGAAGCTGAGGACAAAACCTTGCAGAACGAAGAATACACCATCTAGAATGTAGCGCAATCAAGTCTGAGCTTCCATATAAAAAAGGATATGTTGCAAGTTGATGAAGCCATATCTCAAACGTAACTCAAAGAATTTGCACAGGTATAGTTAGTACTAGCTCAAATACAAACAAAGGAACTATACAAACCATAAGTCAATGTCGTGTAGGAAGTGCAATCGTGAGATAGAAAATACGCAACATAATTGCAAGCAACGATAAATGGAAAGGATGCAATAGAACTGGTGGTAGAGAAGGTAAATCTAGAGACACAAGAGTAGAAGCAACACGTAGATAACTTAGATCAAAAGATGAAGGAAGTCTTCATAAGAATTACAGATAGTGTGCAGGAAGCCACGAACAATGCCTAAAAACATATTCAAATCATTGCGTAAATGCTTAAAGACTACAAAAAGGATATTGGGGATCTCAAATAAAAATTAACACCCACCACCCTACCTGAAGTCACAACCAAAAGGGAACAAAAGGAAACTTTACAAGTGGAAATAATGGATAAAGAAGCTCAAAAGGTCACACAAGGTTTTGATAGGACCACGCAACTATGGATGATTTTGGAGGAATATGACATGGTCCAACAACTAGAACAATAAGAGGAGGAGATCAACACTGCAATCTAGGAGATGAAACAATGAAAAAATTCCATGAGAATTACAAAGCGATTGAAGGGTGCGCAAGATATGAAGACCCTGCAGACAGGATTAAAGATTGTGTGGAATAACAAGCAGGCCGAGAAATCCCAGTTAGAATCTCTCCAAGAGCAAGCAGCACAAATAATTGCAGAAATGGAGGAGGAGAAGACAAGAATGGATCAGAATCATGCTGAGAGTGCATAGTCTCTCGATGAACATATCACAACACAGAGGGTAGAAGAGAGTACAGATAAAGTTTTGCAAGTTAGAGGAAAAGGGGAAGAATTAGAAGGAAAATTTCACAGCTTGGCAGAGGTTGTTCAAGGAGCACACACCACCTGAGTGGTTCAGGATGAGCCACATGTCATTGTTGGGGGCCTGTTGGGTGCAAGGCTATTTTTAGGAAAGACCTATTTTTGGAAAGGAAGACCTAATTTTGGAGCACGTGCAACAACTGGAAAGAAAGAAACATGCATAAAAAGAAGAAAAGAAACATGCAAGAGGAAAATCCACATGGCGAGGAGGATAGCAAGTTTAACCATGATAGGGTTAGGTTTTTTTTTAAGGATTGTAATGAGTATAAGCCTATAAAATGGTATAAATAAAGACTGAGGAGGTTTAGAGAAAGGGTTGGTAAGTTGGTGTTGGTGTTGTCTTAGGTTGGTTGTAGTGGAAGATGATCTAGGTTGTCAAGCATAAGAAGTCTTGTAGAAGAGTCGAATAGAAGAATCCTTGAGGGTTAGGTCACAGGATGAAGAGCCTGGTGTGATCTAGTCCACCTCTTAAATGATTTTTTCCCTGATCTTGATTGTAATATTGAGATGTAAAGAGTGCAATGATAGATTTTTCTGCAGATTAAATAAAAGAGAAGAGAAGCCAAATCTTTGTGGACGTATCCCCAGGAGCGGGTGAACTATAGTAAAACTTGTGTTCTGTAGGATGTTTATTGAATATTTCATTTCTGTTAGTAGTTAACTTATGAATGAATTATTGACTAGATGTAGTAGCATGCATGCATAAGGATAAATATGAATGAATCATTGAAATACTTAAATCAAGAATAAGGTTAATGCATGAAGAAGGAAGAACACAATCCTAGATCCCCACTCATTCCTATATTGAAAAAAATTGGGTATTGCATTCACCCATATAGATATCTTGGGTGAGACTACGTTGTGCACTCTTTTCACAATGTTTCCTTCCGGTTTACCAGGAGGGCCAATAGTTTTATAGGGTTTTGTTGGAAACTTGTTGAGATCCGAACCTGGGTCAACCCAAGAAGACAAATAAGTCAGAGATCTAACCAACACTCCTCTATGGAAATTTTATCCCAGTAATTTTCCCACCAAATTTTGACATGGGGGAGAGCCTTAAGGAGTGCGAAGGTGATCGTTTCCCTATTGTAAAATTGTGAACATAGAAATAACCTTCTAGCAGATTTAACCATTTTTCTAGGGCATTCGCATCTATCTGACCTTCAAAAATGAGAATATAAAAAGTAACTTGTAGCTTGAAAGGATAGGTGCTTATAAAGTTTCCACTTGATGAATACGTTCATGTTGTTATCATAAGACGTTCAAGGATGTGGGGAAAATTCTCCATCATTTCATCGCTCTGTCACGTGAGAGATTGCTCAAGCAATAGATTAATAGAATCTTCTGCTCCATCATTTTTATTTTCTTCTGCCATGGATGGTTTATTAGGCATGTCAGCGTGATTTTCCTAAATATATACAAGCTTGAGACCCAAATTTCTATACTTGGACCTCGTTGGGGACATGCACTAGAAAATGATCAAGAGCAGTCTGCTCTGATACCACTAATCCGGATTATTTTTGACACGAAATGAGAGAAGAGATATAATAAAGAAATATACATAGATATATAAAGTATCCAATAATATTAATAGATATATATTAGAGATATAACCATAAACACATAGATACAATAATACACAATTTCTATTAATGAACGAAATGTACAAAACTGTAGAAATACATAGTGAAAGACTCAATATAATGGTGGCAGCTTATCTCTGAGAAGAGATGTGATGGATACGCTCGTTCAAAAGAAGATGGTTGTTACAATTAGGATCCAAAGGCCTTTTTAACATAAATAAAATCCAAAACCCTAACCACGGAAGATGAAACTCCAACAGTTTTGTGGACCCCATTTGGGTAGTTTGGTGTATCAACTTCCCCGGGGCATAACTTTGGCATGCGATTTTCATTTGGCGTGCATGATAAATAGTTGGAAAGGTATTGACGAGGATATTCATTTTTGGGTCTCAATCAAAGCCTTTGGCTAACATTGAGGTTCCAAATCATGAAAAAACATCATTTAGGCCCTCAAAATGGACCTGAAATTTTGGGACTTGAAAAATTGCTAAAAATAATAAATTGTCAACAAAATATTTTGGGCGATTTGGAATAGTTGGGTGGACACTGATATCCACCTGGATCAATTTCCAAAATAAATACTTAACCAAGTGGTACTATGAAAATATAATTAAGTATTTCTTCAAGCTCAATCTTGGAAGCATGGTAATAGGTCTTACTAAGAGACATTTTTCAGCAGCAAGGACTCCACAATAAAATGAAGTTGTAGAAATGAAGAACGTAATTGTACAAGAAATGGATAGAACAATGTTGAATGAAGACAAACTAACATAAATCTTTTGGAGAGTCTTAATTAGCACAACAATCTACATTTTGAATAGAGCACAAATTATAGTGAACAACAACAAGACACCTTATGAATTATGGAAAGGTATACAAACTATAGTCAAATATTTCAAAGTATTTGGGATAAAGTGCTATATAAAGAGAAATGAAGATAATTTAGGAAAGTTTGATTCCAGAACAAATGAAAGGTATATTTCTTGGCTATGCATATGGAAGAAAGGCCTACAAATGCTACAACAAAAGACTGAGCAAGGTGGTAGATAATATTGATGTAAGAGTGGATGAAGCAATACCTTAAAAGGAAAATTCACAAACAACTGAAGAAAGTGATGGATATTTTTATGATATTAAAAAAGAAGAATCCCTATTCATGGCCATGGATACAAAGTATACTAATACAAAAAATGAAGACAATCAAAAAGAAAAATCAGAAGAAGAAGAAGAAGAAGAAGAAATTGATGGGAAATTGAATCTTGAAGCGGAACTTGTTAGTTCCTTAGAAAAAACCATAAAGGAACCACAAAAAGATGTTCAGAGCTATAAAGATGATAATGAAGGGCTTATGAGATCCAAGGAGAAACAATATGACTTCAATGTCAAATTGATGTAGATCCTGGACAAAATAGAAAATAAAATAGGAGACAGAGACAAGTAGGTCAAGAAGTTGCATGTCTCATGATGAGAAAATAAGAGAAGAAAGATAAATGAAGATAATTTAGGCAAGTTTGATTCCAGAACAAATGAAAGGTATCTTTCTTAGTGATGTGTCTAGAAGCAAGGCCTACAAATTCTACAAAAATAGACTGAGAAAGGTTGTAGATAATATTGATCTAAGAGTGGATGATGTCTTACTAAGAGTGCATGATGTCCGGCCTTGATGGTGTCACATATAGTATGTTGTCAATCATTGACTTGTTTAGTGTTTTATTTTCTTCCAGATATTCGTCATCTTTTCTCAAATTACATCCTGTGATCATGGGTGTACTGATAGGCGCACAATGTTCCATTTTGAATTTCATCAATGTTTCCTTGATATATTTGGTCTAAGAAATGAATATGTCTTTGCTGGATTGAGAAATGTGCAATCCTAGAAAAAATGACAATTCTCCAAGTATAGACATCTCAAATTCTTTTTGAATTTATTCTGCAAAATTTTGTCTTACTCTATCATCATTACTTCCAAATATGATATCATCCATATAAACCACAATGATTAACATGTTTTCATTATATGTTTTGATGTAAATATTGTTGTTTGTAGCTCCTCTTTTGAAACCTTGTTGTTGTAGGAATTTTCCAAGTCTTGAATATCACTCTTTGAGAGATTTCTTTAGTCCATATAGTGCTTTCTTCAATTTGCATACAGGGTCTTTGTTTTCTAACAATTGAAATCCTTTTGGTTGTTTAATATATACTTCTTCTTAGACCCCGGGGGGGGAACTCAATTAGAAAGTTTCGTGATATGAAGTGTTATGTTCAATGAGGTTATAAGTTCAAATCCCTTTGATTTACCTGTTCTTGTGGAAGGGGCATATGTATGGCACTTGGAGGTTATAGTGGTAGTATTCAAAATTGACCTTATGTCACGTGAGTATGATACTGGCCCAATTGTTGATTCCACCAGTAATTATACACACACACACACACACACATGCACACACACACACACACAAACACACTTATTCTAAATTTCCATTTTGAAATACTAACTTGACATCCATTTGATAGACTTTGAAGTTCTTGAAACACGCAAATGCTAAAAACATTCTGATTTCTTTTAATATTGCAACTGGAGCAAAGGTTTCTTCAAAGTCAATACTCTCAACTTGAGCATACCCTTTACAGACAAATATTTCTATATTTATTACTACTTGTCCATATTCATCCAATTTGTTTTTGAATATTCATTTGGTGTCTATTATCACCGAAAAATTGCTCAACACAAACACATACAATGGATGAAGAAATAGTCATCACAAGAAAAACATACTCCCAATAATTATGGAAGGATTATACTCGGTTTGGAAAAATAAGCACAAAACTATACAAAAGTGGTTCTAAAGTTACACACGTATTAAGCAAAATTAGCGCACACACATCCACGTGGGCTAAAATGACGTACAACACACACATTGCGCGACCCACATGACTGACAGTCAAAAAACCTGCGCAAATGTGGAAACAACGCATTGATGATTTTGGTTGGGAATCAACCACTTCTAGGATGGAGTGGATCTTCCCCATACCCAAAATCACCCCCAAATTCTACCTTGGGATCACTGAAAGGGATGGGAGGTACCTCCAAAGGCCTCCCATTCACATTTGAAACTAGTTTGGAAAAATATTGCCATCCTCTTATAAATAAAGGGCCATTGTATGCAAAGAAGATGAAGCAACTTAAGTATTGTTATGTTTTTAAACTTGTCTTTGAGAAGCTATATTTCTCCTAGAACTCTTTGATCACTCATAGCAAGTATTGCACCTCTCTCCTCTTGAGAAGTTCAACTATCAATTCTTCACCATTGTATTTTCATTTTCATCCATTGTTAGAAGAGATACAGATTTGTATTTGGGGACTCAAGAGACTTCCCAAGGAGGAAGAGGGGACTCATAATTTTCCATATTTCTCCAAGGTGTTATCAATTCGAAGATTAGTCTCATTTGGTAGCTATTCCTTGTGTCTCTTTCTTGCATCAATTTTAGTTGTTACATGCTTAGTTTAGTTTTATTTATTTGTTGTTTAGTTCTCATTTTCTACTTAGTTGAGCCACTATTCAACTAACAAACTATTGTGTTGTCTTGCTAGCCTAACTAGATAGTTAAGGGACCTATTTTTGCTCACCCAAGTGGAAAAAAGAACCCAAAATATTGGCAACCATGCTGGGGAGTTTGAATCAAAATCCTCCCCAATTATGCTATTAAATTTTTCTTTCTCACTCATTTTTCTTTTCAGGGGTTAAAATTCGCCTATTCTCACTTTTGCGTAGCAGGATTTCATCCCAATAGAGTGAAATTGTTCAAAAGTTTTGTTCTGCAAACTTCTCTGCGTGAACACGGGTTCAAGGAAAATAGTTGCATGGTCTGCACACAGCCATGCTCTGTTACAACTCTTCAACTGTGCACTTTGCACTTTTTGCATGATTTTATTCTGGTTTAGCCGCACACTGGTCTTATTTTTGCCAAATTGTAAGGCTTGAGAAGTTCAACTCAACCAAGTAGTTTATATTTGATTTTTGCATTGTTGTAAAAACCATTAAAAGAAGGCTTGGAGATATACTCTTGCATATATAGATTAAAACCACACATAGACATTTAGGGAGGAAACAAATAACCTTTGCATCTTTTACTTCCTTAATTTCCACATAGATGGCCTAAAACTTAGCATGCGAATTTAATTATCTGCTCTTCTTTTAAAAAGTCATCACACTAATTTTGAACTAGAAACTTATTTAAGTAATCTTAGAGTATGCTCTTTCCTCACACCCTAGTGTGATCTTGGAAATCAAAAAAGATATTTCCTAGACAAGTCTTCATCTCCCTTAAAGTAAAATCAACCAAATCTCTAGGAGAGTCCAATACCTCTTAGATTAGTTTGAAACTTAAATCTAATATTTGTAAGGGCCCACATGTGCACAATCCTATGATTTTTTAAAAGTTCTAGAGCAACTCATTTAGGAATTTTAAAGAATTTGAAGGGCCCATACGTGGCCATATGTTCACAATCTAGGGATAATTTTCAATATTTCTTATATTACAAAACATCCTAGGGAGATAAAAGAGTCAAAGTAAGGATTGCCATATCCACCATGTTAGCTTAAGGTTCTTTCGTTTGCAAGGGTCATTTGAAAAAATTTAGTAAGTTATCTAAACAATACAAGTAAAGGACCACACGATGTCCACCATGTTAAAAGCTTGAATTTAACTTATTAAAAAGTTTTTTCACCATCACCACTCCTAGCACACACTCTCACTCAAAAACAATTTGCTAGATACTTGAAACTCTTTGTTGGGATTCACTTGTTTAGTAAAGAGCCTTTTGGAACACCATCATAATAACAAATTTGGTCCATGAACCCAAATTCATAATGTACTCTCACATTCTAAAAACAACCATAATCAACCCACTTTCTAACCTCCACAGGAGGAACACAAAAAAAATTGGTAGTCTAAGTTATGAATTTGGGGATAGGAATCCAAATAACTCCCCATCATCATTTCTCACTTGAAACTTAGAAAGTTGTGAATTAGGGTGCCAAAATCCTCCCACTCAAGAATTCCTATACCATAAGGAAGGGACACACCCATAAAGGGTTGAAGGTCAAGTTCCATTTGTTTTGTGCGTACCTCCTTGGGTTACCTAACCCTTGGAAAGAATCCAACCCGTGACCAATTTCTGAGGCCGAAAATATAAATGTCGTGCTTGATGGAGGTAGCTTTGTATCCCAATCTAGGATTTATGTACCCAAGGTGGTGGTTATGTGTTGCAATCACACCTTAGTCATATTTTGAACGACTATTGTGAAATATTGCAATACTTTTGGGATATGCCCCCTTCACCCCTCATTATAACTGATTATTCATCCCTTCACTAGCTTCACCTCAAGTGGGTTATGGCCCCATTGTCAAGTTATTTTTGTAGGTCTAGTGTTATTGGAGATAAAGGACATTATGTCGGATAGGACACATGCGCTTGTTATTTTATGTTTATTCCCCCACACGGAGTTACAAAAATATCAAACTACCTTTCACATTGTTTTGATGTGTCATTTTCACCACTTAATTACATATAGTTTTATGAATACATTGTTTAAAGTAATTTGAAAGAAATTTTTCCTACCATTATTCACCACCATTTACACACACCCACTTGTAGGCTAGAATCATAGGGGAACCACAGTATCCCCGCCACTCTAGGTGCTTGAGAAACTTACCCCCAATTTTGGGTGGTGTTCCTAATTTTGTTGAGACATCAACAATACCATCACATACACCAGTTAGTGCTATGGTACTAGGCTCATGATTTATAGGGGTGACTTTTCTTGGAACCAATATCCAAAGTAACTCACAAACATACCCTCCACCACAAGGAGTTGGAGCTCAATTTTTTTTCAGAAAGTACAAGCTCCCAAGGAACCACTTCCTCTCATACCATGTCAGGATCCACCCCCATCATGCCCTAATTGGAGTCACTCAATATCCTAGATCTAATCAAACTGACAAATGATCCCATATTGCACGACCCCACTTGGTTGAATATGCCCAAAAAGCTACCTTCCAACATTCCTAAGTTTGAAGGAAAAACCAGAGAGGACCCAACCAACCATGTCATGTCCTTCCACTTGTGGTGTTCTTCCAATAACATAATGGAATATTTCATTTTTCTACGGTTATTTCAGACAACCCTCACTGGAATTGTGACCAAATGGTACGTAGACAAGAAATATGGTTCCCATGCAACTTTCGAGTCTCTAGCCAAAGAATTCCTGTCATTTTTTCAACTCCCTATTCATCATGACACTGGTTTAGAGATTCTTTCAGAATGAAAACAAACCAATTTCATTCATATTTCTAACCATATTCACGAGTGGCATAGATGACGAAGAATATGCAAGGAAGATACCAACCCACAACAAAGGCTAGATTGGTTCCTCTGATTGCTTGTCCCTACCCTTTCCAAATATGTGGCTACAACCCTCCCCCAAATTGAAGATGAAGCCATCACTAAGGTGCAAAAATTTGACCTCATATACTCCCAATTAGGGTACCTATACATTATTCTTCTATATGCTCCTTATCCTTTTCCCTTTGGTCAAGCCAAACCCAAAACATCGTATGTCATTGATGGTTTGATTGGCTCCATGACTCATATTCAACCACATGTGAAAACGATACTCATACATGGTACCAATCCATACTTTCCACCATATGGCGGAACTCCATATTACCCTCCCCCACCTCCCCTCCACC
>JZKD02S1673207.1:109928-131660 GCA_000966675.3 Picea glauca | reverse complement strand
CTTTAATTAATTAATTAACCTTTTTACCTCTGAAAATCTCCTTATCTCTCCTTGTGGCTTCCCTGGCCACTGAAAGTCACTTCTAGCCATCCCATCCTATAGTGTTTCTCCTCTCAATTCCAATGAGCTATTACACTGAGAGGTTCCTCCAAGTAATGTGCCCCAAATTCCCTCTTCAGTGATTTTAATTAACTTATAGCTCAAAATAGTCAAAATCATGGAAATCGTCGGAATGGAATGAAACCAAAGACAACTTGTGCGGAATGGCTCATAATGATGGAATATGATGATAAATGCAAACTGGACCCCACAATTCCTCTCAAATACCCCTGTACTTGCTATAACATCCATCTGGCTACTCTAGTCATCATAAGTCTCTGCCCTGTGATGATGTCCCAAAGTGGGGACATTACATTGTTGCATGTATCTAAAATTCAAATTTCCAAACCTTTCGTGCCATATCCTACTACTTTCATTAGCATGTGTAAGCAGTAAATAAGAATCAGGTTCAATGAATTTAGAAAATGTATACAATATAAACTGATGATTTACCTCACTGGTAGCAACCCTGGATTTGGTTTGCATGTCATATATGTCCACGAAATTTGGTTTTAATATGAATTTCTTTCCATATCTGGAATTCTCCATCTGATACACGGAGAGAAGGTTGACAAAAAGTTTGGGAACATGCAACACATTCTTGAAGCTTTCGTTGGTGAGTTCAATCCTTCCTTTGTCAATGACTTAGATTGAAGAGTTGTCCCCCATAAGAATAGGAGGACCTTTTCATGCATCCAATGAAGAATAAAATTCTTTTGAGGCATCCATGTGATGTGATTCTCCTGAATCTATGATCCAAGCATTGAGAGAGGAGTTGATGGCAATCAAGGCATGGCTAGATTTTCCTTTCTTGGGATTCTGATCTTCTGGCTTCTTCTTCATGGCACCCTCGGGGATGCGATATCCAAGGTTGTTTTGCTGAAGTATTTGAGAATTCAGATCTATTTTGTTTGCATGCATGTGGATTTTGGATAGAATCCTTTGTGACAGTACTGCGTGCATTTATCCTCTTTTCTTCCCTTTCGTCTTTTGGATTTGGAGGCATCGGTGAACGGTTTTGTGTACCCTTCCTTCTTCATATGTGCATGATATTTCCTTTTGTCTTTATCTTTATATTTTTTATATTTATGGCTGCCATCTTGGACAGTAAGTGAATGCACCTTTGGGCCTTGATTATTCCCATGTTGATGAGCTTGGTTTCTTTTGTGCCAGGGATTCGATAAAGTCCTCAAGAGAAGGCATATTAAAGGTGGCTCCGGAGGTGAATTTGAATGAATGGAATGTGGACATGAACACATATATTTCAAGACCAGGTTTGGAGAGAATTATGAGAACCATTTGTTTCTCCTCCTTAGATTTATCAACCCTACAAGATTTGAGTTGCGACAGTAAATCCTTGAATTTTGTAAAGAAATCTTGGATATTGTCGAAGATTTTTGGATCCAATGTGAGAAATTACACCTCCAACATGTGTCCCCTCATCTCATATCATTTTCCAAATATCCCTTCCAAGGTGATTTAGGCTTCATTGGGAGTCTTACAGGAAGATATGTGAAAAAGGAGATCGAGAGAAATAAGACTGCAAATTGTTCTGAGTGCTTCATCCATTCGATTTAAGTACTTGGATTTTTCTATGGATGATGTCAGTTTTGTATATGTATTCAAGGTTGACTTGTACAATCCTCTAGTTCGGATATGTATGGCTATTTTCTCCTTCCATGCAAATTTGTTGTAAGGTGTAAAAATTAATTCTTTTTGGAAATCCATCTTTTCATTGTCTTCAATCTTTTGTACCTGCAAAATTGTTTTGGTGTAGATTTTTATTAGCAGTCCATTGGCTTTGATACCATGTAAATGTGTTGAAACTGCACATAATATATCTAGCTAGAAAATACCACACACATTTGTAAAGAGAAATTGAGAAAGAAGAAGTAAGAGAGAAAGAATGGAAGAACTCTCATTAACCGTAATGAATAATGAATAATTTACACATGCTATACTCTGTATAACTCAATCAATGTGCACTGGAGGAGAACCAATGTGAAATAGTGGTGGTATATAGTGATTTGGACACACACCAATAGTTATGGGAGTGAAATGCCTTCTAGTCTAGTCTATTAGAAAGTTACAGGAGTGAACTGCCACCTAGTTGAGTTAACTAGTCAACTAGTCTTCAGTTAATTGACTGAATAGAGTGTAGTGAGGAGTAGATCAAGGAATCAAGGGTAATGCGCCAGTTTGGTGATTATCCCAAGGCAATTTAGCATTAGCATGGTTATTATCCTAATGTTGCATGGTGATAAAACCAATGCAACTTTTAGACTCAACTCAACTAGACAAACTGAAGTGTCAACTGAAGAGAATATTCTCCAGGTGGAATATTCTCTCCCAAAAAATAAGAGACTAGATAAATGAATAATAATGACTAATAAACAAGGAAAAACCTTAGGAAAAAGAAATCCTAGGTGTGTGTGAAGTAACTCCACCAACCCACCCACTCACCCAACTGGTCACATAGTTGGGGGAAATATTACCACCACAGGAGACACTAATTTTTGTAAAGGGGGCACCACTGCAAACCAATGAGGTGCACGAAAGAAGAAGGAACCCTCCCCCCCTTCCCCACAATGCATCCCACCTCCATGCACATTATGCAACATTGCTGGACATCCTACCAATATTTTCCCCTCTTTACCCGATTTGCGGAATCTCATTCCAAAACCCATAAGTGCACCACTACTACCCACACTAGTAGCCCCACCAGCCTCCTCGAAACCTTCTTCCTCCAAACCCCTTAGTATGAGAACTAAGCATGCTTGCATGATATTATCTCAGTATGACCATTACATGCACCACTTCCCAAACCTCCCTCAATTTAGGGACACCCTAGAAGAAGTATGCCAAACCACATTACACACATCCTCCCAACCCATATCCTATATATCAACCATTACTGAAATTCACTATATTTCTACATCAGTAAATGAGTGCATGCAATTCCCTTGTGGACTATGTTACTAGATGGATCATTGCACATATCTATTCCCTCTCATCATTGAGGGACAAACACACTAGAGGGATTCCATCCCACCCATTACCCCACCTGTACACAACTAGATGGACCAAGTTGTGCACACTCCTCATATCAACAATTATGGTATCCCCCATCCATGACCAAGCATATGTCCTTCAAGCCCACTTACCATATCTATTCCACCATGAGACACAAACTTCCCACCAAACCATCCAAACTCTCTTATAACACCAATTTACGATATTCCCCCTCCCTCATACCGTTGTACATCCAATTTGTATATGGATATTTGGTTCATGACATATATTGACGGTCCTCATTCCTCCCTTGTAGGTCCATCCACCTCATAATATAATGATTATACCCAATCTGTGACCCCACCTACATCCATAGACGCCTCCCCTATTACCCCCATAAGTCTCAACACCCCAATCTCTCCCGTTACAAACTCTTTGTACTCTCTCACATTTCAATCCAATGAAGACATTCTAGAGGTTCTATGCGCACCAGATTACCATGGGATGCATTTCATCATCGATCCTTCTTTTTGGACCACAAAGCCTTTCAATAACCCACAAAAACCTCTTTCTATACCATCAAATCTAAGGATTTCATCCCCTAAGGCCATGTAAACTGGTTCAAAAATCCAATACCTGCACATGATGCATTTGAAGAAGGTAACATGGAAAATATTTCACCCACCATCAAGATCGACATCTCGGTCAAACCTAATATCATGGAAGAAATCACCCTAGGGTTTGCATGCTCCCTAGAGGAGATTTTAGCATACAAGGCCCTCTTCCAGGAATATCGGGATGCGTTTTCCTGGTCATACATTGAAATGCTCGGGTTTGACCCATCCATTGTTGAACATCGAATTGAAACTTGTTCTAAATTATCCCATGTTATTTCTCCAAAAGAAACACCCTCTTCACCCTTCCAAATCCATGGTTATCAAATCCAATATCAACAAACTACGTACAAGTGGCTTCATATACCCCATCGCATACACATCTTGGGTGTCCAATCCTGTCCCTATCAATAAGAAACAGGGTGCCATTTAGGTTTGCACAGAATTCCATGACCTCAACCAAGATTTTCCCAAAGACAACTTCCCCACTCCCTTCATCGACCAAGTCATTGATTCCTGTGTTGGTCATGAATTTGTTTCCTTTATGGATGAATTTTCCAGCTATAACCAAATCCAATTTCCCATGTAGATCAGTACAAAACCACCTTCACAATCCCTTGGGGCACCTTTTCCTATCGAGTTATTCCCTTCAAACTCAAAAACATAGTGGTGACTTTCCAATGCATGATGACATATGCCTTCCATGATCTCCCTCACATCATTCTTTCCTACTTGGATGAAATCACAACTCGCTCCAAGAAACACTCCCACCACATAAAGGATCTATGGATACAATATTTGGCTAAAACCACTTAAATGTATCTTCTGCATAACTAGAGGCCTCATGTTGGGCTTCATCGTATCCCAATAGGGAATTACCGTAGACCCCCTTAAATTTCAGGAAATCAATGAAATCCCCCCTTCTAGGAACTTACACCAATTTCAAAGCCTCCAAGGCAAAGTTAATTTCTTGCGACATTTCATCCCTGAATATGCCATTTGTGCCCATGGCTTCTTACGATTACTATGACATGACATTCCATTTCAATGGGACCAACATGCCCAAGCCACCATTGATTCACTCAAAGAGGCACTCAACAAATCCCCTTTAATCAGTCCCATAGACTATGATATGGATTACATACTCTATCAACGTGAACATGTCAGATTGATGATGATGATCAACATGAACATGTCATATTCTATATCAGAAAGAACCTCTTAGGGCCACCGTTCAAATACAACAGTGAGGAGAAGCTATCTCTAGCAGTCATCCTCACCGTTCAAAATATACGCCACTACATATATTACTTCGCACTACCAAAGTTGTCGCAGATTCCAAACCAATGCATTACCTCTTGAGTTGCCACAAAATCAACAACAAATTCACTCATAGGGTCGTCATTCTTCAAGAATATGACCTAGAGTTCACCAACCCAAAGAGAAAAAAAATCCCTTGTCCTTGTCGATCTCCTCATAGATTTCCATGTAATTCCTCTGACGCCACGGTCAGTGAGGATTTCCCTGATGAGCATTTATTCCTCATATCATTCGCAGACCTATGGTACGATGATATTTTGGTCTATCTCTGAACTCAAAAATTTGGTCCTCACCTTTCTTGGGACAACCGTCGTCGTATCTGACACCAAGATTCACATTAACTCTTCATAGGAGATGTTCTCTATCGTAGAGGCGTTGACACTATCCTTCAACGATGCCACACCCTTGAAGAGACAGAGACTATTCTTAATGATTTCCATAGTGGCGCATGCGGTGGTCACTTATCTAGCATGTCCACTGCAAAAAAAATCATTTGGGTGGGTTGATTTTGGCCCACATTTTTTCATGACTACATCCACGCAGTTAAGTAGTGGGAAAAATGTCAGTTATACACACATAAGGCCCGAGCACCCCCTTCCCTCTTACACCCAGTCCTCACAGTTGGCCCATTCTACAAATGGGGCATCGATTTTATGTGGTGTAACCCTCCATCCAACAATGGACACAAGTACATCATATTTTTTGTTGACTACTGCACCAAATGGGCCGATGCTATGCCCACATCCAACAATATGGCCGACATTGTGCACACTTTTTCTTCAACCATGTAATATCCCACTTTGGGGTTCCCCTACAACTAGTCTCTGACCAGGGTAAGCACTTTGAAAATGAAATCTTCGTGGAGCTATCTACCAAATTGGGATTCACCCATGAATTTTCCTCACCCTATTACCCATGGTCTAATGGGAAAGTAAAAACAATCAACAAATTTATAAAAACCATGCTTCAACGCACAATTGACAAACATAAGACCAATTGGCATCACATGATTTTTTCAGCCTTATGGGCATATCAGACAACTATCAAAATGGCTATCGATTTCATGCCCTTTCACTTATTCCATGAAATCAAGTCCGTAATCCCCATTGAGTTCAAAATCCCAATGTTGCACACTACAATCGAGCTCCTACCCAACACATCGTCGCTTGAGAAATGGTTGTTCGTCCTTGAATCTCTCAATGAAGATCGATGGGTTTCGTTACAAAACAATGAAGCATCTAGGAAGCGGTCCAAATCCACCTTTGACCGTCAAGTCAACCTTCGATATTTTATCGAAGGAGACCTTGTGTTGGCCTATGACGCCACCCACGATACTCTTGACCATGAAAAAATTGAGTCTCTTTGGCGGGGACCCTATGTTATCTGTCAATTTCTTACTAAGGGAGCCTACATTCTATCTCACCTTGAAGGGAGTACCCTCAAGGACCCAGTCAATGGGTTATATTTGAATAAATTTTATCCCTTAGCATAACCACCTTACCTTAGGTTTTCTTTCTTTCCTAGTTGTTTTTAGCCTTTGTTTTATGGATTTATCTCTCTCACTATACGAGCCTAATCTTGTGTACTTGTTTTCGACAAATGAATCCTCAATTCACTTATCACATCAGGTACATGGATAGAGCCAACCATTCGAACCATAATATCACTTCAGTAGCCTGGGCCATTTACACCACTAACCATGTGTTACTCCATACCAACGGCATATGCCTTGGTCCTGCCACCAATAACCAAGTAGAATATGTTTTCGTCATCAGTCTCCTCTCCGAGGCTAGTCACCTTCATATTCGTCACCTCAATGTTGTATTAGATTCTCAGCTCATCATCCACCATCTCTACAATGTGTATCATGTCTGTGATCCATGTCTTTATCGCAAGTACCTGCAAGTCAAATTTTTGTTACAAAATTTTGAGTCTATCATGTTTACTCATATTTCTAGAAACCTCAATCAGATGGAATATCACATGGAGAATCAAGTACTATATTGTAATTTATCACATTAAACATACAGATCACATTCATCCATCATCAAATAAAATCAAGTACACACACCATATCATCAAAACATCAGATGCATAAATATCCAAACAGTCTACTCATATATAGACCATTGATACCAAATATGTGTTTGATACAAAAATAAAACATGCTTTAGCTCCATGGCTAGGCCCTCTCAATCAAAATCTCAGTCTATACAAAATGGGAGCTCATAAGACTCCTATACATTATACAAAATCAGGCTCTTCCTGTGACATGTCACACTATCATCTAGGGTGACCCTAATTGGGGTACATCCCCTCTAGGCGGGGGTCCCCCCAAAGGGCATATCTCTCATAGGGATCCACCAGTCATGGAAACCCCTACTATTGCTTCTCGTTGAATCAGGGACCACTAATGTGGGTCCCCTCCAATGCACTGCTCCAGGGATCTCTTGTATCGAATCTGTGGCCATGGGTCCTCAGGCACCCCGTCCAACATGACCTCGAACCTTCGCCACAAATATTCCATATCTAAGTCCTAAGCCCCCTCCTTGCCTCTACCTTGCACTGCTACAAGGCCCTCCCTACCTACATGTGATGAACCTACCCTAGAATCATCATATCGATGACACCTCCTAGCCCGCCCATCTGCAGCTTGCTCATCCTCCAAGCCATGTGTTGCATTCGCCTCTTGGTTTCTAGGTCCCATATCTACATATTCAAAATGAAAAAGGTGTATCAATACTCAAGATATACAAGCATATGAAATCAAAGCTCATGAAAATATGCGAAAGTAAAACATACTCGCCTTTGTCACCCCACTCTTCACCCGATGGAAATCACATGTTCGGGTGGAACTTGAAATAAATCATGTGGTACGGGAAGTTGTAAAACACCTTTGGAGTATGCCACTAGACTTGCTCAAAAAAAAACGTAAAGTACTGACCCACACCACCCCCACCCTGACATGGAAACAACTATCCTGTCTCACTAACTTGGGATATCTCATCCTAGGCAGGAGCAAAATTTCCTGAGGGCATAGCAACACCACCCTCTCAAAAATAAAAGCACATAAGATGGAACCAAAGGTGAAATCAATGCCTCTCTTCATCATGCATCTGTCCATCTATACCACCAGGCACTCATGCATCACCCGAGCCCAGGAAAACATAACCCCCCCCATTGCCTACTTTATGATCACCATCTGTGCGCCCGAGACGCATCGGGTCCCTAGTGACTCCTAAATCCGTACAACCATGGAACAAAAAACTTGCATATCAAGAGAATCAATAGAAGCTATACTGACTAAGCCGCCACTCATCACCGTCATCCCTAAGCAGTAGAAGTTGGCTAGTGTCCCCACACTCACCCTCAAAGGGATCCTAGGCTGCGCTACCAACTCTGCTCTCTAGAAAGGGAGCCTAATTAGGAAATAAATGTCAATCTCCACTGAGATGTGGATCTCATGCCCTTGCACCATGAATACCTGTCTATCAGGCTGCCACATCCACACAATGAAATCTAGTGCATCTCCTGCAACTGGATCAACGAGCAGTTAAAGAATGTTAATAAACTGACACATGATAGATGTTACCGGATACGAGCATCCTTCCCTACCATCCTCCATAGAGACTCAAAATATCTCACATGCCATTGCAATGACATCCTCTCACACTGATCAATAACCTGCATCCAATCCAACAGTTTTGTGTTAATTTTCACCATTTAGAAAAACTCTGCAAAAGTAACCAAAAAACCACATTTTTCTGTGTGACTGTCCCCTGAATAATTGTTCACTTCAGAACAGTCACACACTTCAGCCTAACTGTTTGGTTAACATTCGTGCCTCACATCAGTGTGACTATTCACTTAATAGTCTCATGTCAACCGCACGCCTGAAACCCAAACTATTGCGCTCATCTGCACGGTGTTTCATATAATAGACGTGCATATGTGCATGACTGTACTTCAAAAAATTGCGCACATCTGTGTGACTTTTATTAAAATTACCACTCCCAACCCCATCCCTAACCACGTGACTGAAATTGGGATCCCCTGCACATGTGTGTGAAAGCAGTTAATACAATCACGCACTCCATGCGACTATATTAATTAAATCTGCACGCATATGTGCAAGAATCCAAAAATCCCCCACGTAGTCCTCCTGCCCTAACCCTAAAAATGATCGTATGACCTGTGCCCTCCCCCCAAATACACTAACCTATGCATGAAGATTTAATTNAAATCCCCCACGTAGTCCTCCTGCCCTAACCCTAAAAATGATCGTATGACCTGTGCCCTCCCCCCAAATACACTAACCTATGCATGAAGTTTTTTTGGCTTGCCTGGCTCTCTCACTACTTGAATCCGGGTTCGTCTGCTCTCACATGGATCACCAATGCCCAATCTCATAGCTAACATATCCACACAACATCAATTACAAATGAGGTCGCAATGTGGGCCCTATGCCTATATATACACATGTTTTCTAAACTTCCTCACTTTCGTTTCAGAGCATTTGAGCTTCTCTTTTTGCACCATTTTCACCTTTGATATCCATACTCCCTCACCTTCACAATGGTACTCTCGGTATGCATCACCTATCCACATTTCATTATCAAGAAACTGTTATATATGTTTTATCATCAAATATTTTTTACTTCAGGTATTTGATGTTTGTATGTTGTTGGATGTGTGGGATGACCCGAGTTCTACCTAAGTTCTCCAACAAAACCCTAGAAACCATTGGCCCTTCTGGAGACCAGAAGGAAACACTGCGCACAAAGTGCACAATGTAGTCTCACTCGAGATGGATTATGGGTGATTGCATGAACTAGATGTATGCAATCGTGGAAGGGATTATTCCCATGGGGATGTTAGACCTATTTATCTACTTATACTTCAATATTCATCATTTTACCATACCAACATTTAGATCTACCTTTAACATTCATTCTGTAGAAAATAACATAACTATTCTAGTGCACGCTGCAAATTAACCTTAACATGTTCATTCATTCATCATAAAAGAAGCATAAAGAGCACATTCCACCAGGGATGATTTTAGGGGCTAAATTTTGCTCGTGGGCTAATTTTCTATGGTTTTTCCAAAAACGATATTCGCTATTTTAAAAATGATTCGTCCAAATTCTATAGGATAAAATTATTTTACCTTAAAAATCGCCAAAATTTTATAAAAACTATATAAAATACTTAGAAATTTGAATATTTAAAAAAAAATATCGCCAAACATTTATAGTTGACATATGAAGGATTAGTAATATTTGCAAGGTTTCTACATTTTAAAATAAATTTCCATCCTTAAAATCATCCTTGCATTCCACACAATGAAACAATATTTTACCGTGGTTCACTCCCCCTGGGCAATGTCCACAAAGATTTTGCATTCTATGCTTATTTATTCATCTTCTTCAAAATACTGCATTGTACACATTACATCATAAGTTCAGTAATGGTTATGGTGATGGTGAGGTTGACCAGTGTCGCACCAAGCTCCACATCTTGCGACCTGACCCTCAATTACACTCCATAACTCTCAAAAACTAACTCAACATGAGCTCCACAACTCTTGACCAAAACATTCAACAAAGACTAGCTCCAAATTCAGAAAATTTCTTAAAGGTACTTCAAGACTTCTCACCAAAAATAGATAGATTAAGGATGATCTCCTCACATCTTACAATTCCTATTTATACTACCAAAATGGGTAAAAAACCTTAAAAAAAATACCCAAAACCTTATCCTGAAGTGGATTAGGTTTTTCCACTTTACAAATTCCTGCGCGAGACTAGTCCTTGATCCAATAGTTCCTTTCTTTGACTCTTCTTTTCCTCATGCTACTTTTCCTTGATTCTTGGTGTGCTACTTTACTTTCCTTCTAGCGTGTTGATTTTCTTTATTTCTTGGTGCATTATCCATAACTGGTCCCTTTACCAACTGTATACCATTATTTCTACACATTTCCCAAACACTTCCTGCTCCAACATGCCCCCAACACTAACATGTGGCTCGTCCCAAGCTACTCAGGAAGTGTTTGCATCTATGACAGACTTCTCCAACTTCTGGAATCTACTTGAAATATCTTCAACATGAGTCTTCACCCGTGCACTCTTATCTACAATAGACTCCAAAGTCTGTGTAGTGATATTCTCTTTTAGTATTTATTTAGCTTCCAAATTCAGTTTTTCCATCTTTCCCTTGGCTGTATCCATCTCTATCAACATATTCTATGAATCTTCCTATAATGGCTCCAACTGAGCCTGCCTCAATTGTTTCTATTTGTGCACCTTCTTCAATTCTTCCTGTAAATTATTTAACTCTTGTGCTCTCCTCAACCTATCGTGTATGTTCATTTCCTTTTGATTTTGCTTCAAATCCTGTGAATATGTGTTGGATCCTTGTTCCATATGTTCCAGCTCTTGAAACTTCTCATCCTCTTGCATACTTGTCCATAGTTGCACACTTTTTTCATATAACTTTGAAAATTCCTTAATATTCTGTGCCATGTTCTCCATGTGTTTGAGCACCTCCTGCTCTCTCTGTGATCTAACTTCTAGCGGTGTGCTTGGTGTCTAGAGTGTCATCAATTTTGTGATATGGCTCTTATAATTCTCCATATCTTGTGTTATTCTTCCAATCTTCTCTTCTATTTGTAAGTGCTACTCGTCCTGTGCGTTGGAATGAATTGACTTGAATAATTCTTTTACGTGCTTCTCTATGTGGCCAATGTGTTTCTTTGTCTCATCCTTCTCAACCTGTATCTCATGGATTGTCATCTTCATGGTGTCCATGATGTCCTTAGCTACCTGTAACTCTATCGTATCCACACATTCTCTTGATTCGACCTCTAGTGCGACGCTTACTTGAATTTTATACAACGATTTGGTTGGGACCTTGGCTAGTGCCAATTCCAAGTGATCAATGTATTTCATGACCTTCTACGCCATATCCTCACCTATCTGCAACATATATTGAGTGATAACAAAAATTTCACTACCTGACATTATAATATGGATTGTCTCCTACATAGGCACTATCATTTTCTGAATAGTCTACTACGGTTGCGCCTTTCCCTTATATTGTGCTACGTCCAATTGCAGTTGTTACAAAGTTTCCTTAACCTATGTTAGTTTCATAATTATTTCTTCTCGCTACTTCTCAGCATCGTCCCATGACTCTTCTTCACAGTCCTGCACCTTCTCAGCCACTAGTTCAACATCATCCTCTATCAATGTCAGCTCCCGGATGCTTTTGTGCACATTCATATTCTTTCTCTGGCCTGCTTCCTGTAGCATCGTCCTCTTCATTTGTAGGGTTTCTATCTGCACTAAAGTTGTAGGTACTTATATGTATGAGATATCTCCTCCTTCTATTTCCTTCTACATAGGAACAATTGTTTCCTTTTGTGTGCTTCCATTAATACCCTTCTGTTGTGCTCCTCCATTAGTCACTTCGGCGTGATCCTTTTCCTGCACTGTTGGATTTTGAGTATCATTTTGTCTAGGTTTTCTCACTATCGCACTGCCTCCTGTATCCTTTTCATGCTCAACAACCTTCCTTGTATTAGCTTTTGGACTATTTGATTTCTGCGACATGTCAAATTCTACTAACTGCTCTCCTTTTTTTCCCTTCTTTGAGGTTACTGGTACCTTCCACTCATCTATCCAATATTTCATATCCCATTGGAATTTCTCTCTAGTGATGCAAAACCTCATCTGCATCCAATTCGTCTTTGGATCCCTTTTGGATTGAATCCATACATTGTGCCTTGATACTTGAAAATTTGCTATATCCTTGTGTTCCTCCACCACTTCTGGTGGTATCCTCCATGTCTCAGCCACCTATTTATGTATTTCCTCCAAATACATTACAAATGTACTAGAGTTTTCATTCCCTTATTTTTCAGGTGTAGTGTGCCACAATGTTTCATATTGTGTTATGCAACACTTTTCTATCCTTTGAAAAAATGTGATGTATTTAGGGTGTCTCCATCCCACCAATGCTATAAGTATGATCATCCATGAATAATGGAAATTTGTGATTAAGTCTTGTGCATATTTTCAATCATCCAAAAATAAGTTCAATAAGTATGGACTCCATCTAAGTAAATTCCCCTTTGCGCACTGTGAGGCTGCTGCTATCACCCTTGTTGGTGCTTATTCCTTACGACACTTCCTTAACAATTTGCATGCCATTAAATTAGTTTCTAGTCTTTTCGTAGGTTCACTGATCCTATTAATTATAATTCCCCGGGACCCTTTCATTGTTCCATATGTCTTCTTCATTTTCTCTGTCAGGGAATTCTCCTTAGTTTTGTCATCCAGATATTTCTCAGGTTTCTATCCGTTAGTTGGAAGACCTGTGATTGTTGCAATCAGATCAACGTCGATTGATACTGGCCTATCCACCCAAAAAATACCCCCATGTACTAATGCCAGTAAATTTTTGACACAATTATTCACATCCCTACCTTGTCCAAAATGAGGGATTTCCAGTAGGTTCATTATCCTTGTATTGTACAACCTTGTAGTCCACTGTTTTGGTTCCAATATTGGAACTCCTGACACACTTATCCCTTTTATCTCCAAGTATACTTATGACTCAAATTTAGGGAATTTATCTTTGTCTTCTACATCATGGTTGGCATACCTCAGTTTTTATACACATCCTAAAATGTTGGGAAGGATTGTCACTCATTCTAGTATGCACGATAGTGCTATTGTGACTTATGCATGTTTTCATGATGAACTATGTATTAGTTCTTTTCCCTTCTATCCTTGTTTCTCTGCTTCGACTTGTGCCCTAGGCTTGTTTGATTCTATTCTTTTGTCATATTCTCCATTCATATGCTGCAACACTCCCAAACCTAGATATTGTGTGGTTTTTTTTTCTTTGGTAGGTTTTGTCCTTTGGCCCTTGGATCCACATCCATCTTCTCAGTGACTGGCTCATGTTCTTCAAAAAGTGTTGGGCTCACTAGTTCCTCGACGGGTGATGGGATCTCATCCACATTGAAAATTCCTTCTTGTTGAATAGGTTTTTATACCTTTGTGGTTTCTTTCTCTGTGGACTTCGTATCACGTCATGTGTTTCTTGCACCTCTACTGGGAGCTTCGAATTTCAGCAACACCATTCTGCAAAATCCTAAAACTATTGCTCTAAATCTTTGCCAACACCTTTGGAAATACTTGCTCGTGTTTGGATTTCTCTCCTTAGATCTCGTATTCTCCAAGTAATAATGAGGGTTACCTTACAAGTTTATTTGTTTTATACGGCCCGTCATAAATGTTCTGTCATATCCCACTTTTTCGTTCACCACCTTTTTCTTTTTCCGACCACTTTTCGTTTCATTGCACTATGTTTTCATTCTGTCAAATTTGTCCTGTGCGCAATGACTTGAATTTTGTCGCACCAATTTTACAATCTGATGTGAACTTTATATTCCAACTGTCTGTCTACCACTTATCCATATATTAACTTCATTTTGTCTTTTTCTTATTTTTCCAGTTTTTTCTTCCTTTTTCCTTCTTTTTCTACTTTTGTTTTTGTCCTTTTTATTCTTTTACTCATTTCCTACTATATACAATATGTATAACTTCTAATTCTCTGCACAAAATTTGCCGATGGTTAGTAGGTCAAATATCCCTATACATTTCCAGTCGTCTACCATTCATCAATCCTTCCATCTCCTTGCCTGCTAAATCTTGAAGTTGCACAACACCTCCATCTGTGACAAACTTTATCTCCTATGGCCCTAGAAAATGCATCTTGAACTTCCCTGGGTGCTGCAAGTATTTATTTTCATAGAGGAGAACTAGATCTCCTTTCTTGAAGTTCTTTTTCTTGATGTGTCTATCATGCCAAGACTTTTCCTTTTCTTTCCATATTTCTTGATGGAAACCAACTACAATTCCGTCTTTTTATAATTCCATGAGTTGTTCCAATATTTCTTGTACTATGCCTCTTGATCCGCGCCTCTTTCTTGAGTTTCCTCTCTTTCTTGATATGCACTTATTTATGTCATGTTTATCAATCTTTGTCTTCAATTTCTGCGTATACATTGGATTCAACCTGTAAGGTATTTGTCTTATTGGTCTGGTATCTATATTCAAATGGATCTTCAACTCTCTCATTTCTCTTGCAACCCATTTCATCTCTGAGAATGTCACTGGAATTAGGTCGCTATACTCGCGCAATAACTTTGTTATTCTTTCTACTGTCTGGTTATCCCAATAATCTCCAATGCTTGCAATCTTTGGGTTTTCTTATGTTCCAATGTTTACCTTCTTGATATTCAGTGGTGCAACATAATATTATGAATCTAGCTTTGGACCTTCTACTTCTATTTCCCATTCAATTTCTGTAATACTGATATTGCGTGGGTTTTCTTTTGCCGGATCCTCTTCTATGACATGATAACAATGTAACAACTATTTGATTGTCTGTCTCTTTTGGTTCTGATAAGTTGTTATAATATTAACGTTTGTTTCTTAAAGTATCCCATCTCTTACCAACTTCGGTGTTGTATCTATTTATGGACTCTCATGCTCAAATTAAAATGTAATGACAAAGTTCTGCTACATCTCTTCCCAATTTGCAATTTCTTTGCATTGTTCCAATTCTATGTACTAGTTCCTTGGGATTCCTTCCAATATATGAATAAAGTGATGTGGCCACTCCTATGGTGGTACTAATCCCCATTGGGTGATACATAATTCTATATATTCTCTGGGTTGTCTAATTCCATCATACTTCTCCACATATATATCCTCTTGTTCTGCACCGAATCTAATGCAGAGTGACCTCTTGCATTGATACCAATTCTGAATCTTCTCCTTATGAGTATTCCACCACTGTGCAGGTTTAGCTTTTAAAGAAATATCCAAAATTGGTAACCTATGAATTTCAAAAACTTCTAACTCAAACTTTGTTAAAAATGGTTCTAAATCATTTTGACCATAAAAAGTAGGAGGTTCTCTTACCTATGTATCTACCCATCTTAGTGCATGCGTCATCCTTGTGCATATTCTGGTGGATAACTCATGCAATCTATGCTTCTGATTCTCTAGTCATGTTTCAGAGTCTAAAGCACATGAACTAATTCTTCTCCAACTAAGCATTCCATCTTTTTTTGGGTTAACATAATCTTCTTTTTGCGCAGTAGTTCTATACAACTAGTTTATGTCTTATGTAATAAAATTATTTGTCGCGGGTTCAACATACCTTCCTCCTTATGAAGGATATAATGGTGCAATAATTTTGTATTATCTAGATTCAAAGATCATTTTTTTGGTATTCAAGTTAATAATAGTTGGGTTATCAAAATCCCAATATTCCAGACCCAAGAATGATGGATATGGTGAAGTGTTATCTACTATGTAAATCACCTCAAAGTCTACCATAGTGCGCACACCATCTAGATCTACTAGAATTCCCTTTAATCTACCAATTGGTACTACTCTATATTGATTTAATAACTTTAACTGAATAGGTGAAAATCCCAATCTAGGTTCTCCCATGGCTTCCCATGTCTTCTGTTAGAACATAAATGAAATTTTCAAATAAAAATCAATTTTTCAAATTCCTTTTTGTTTTGTCCTTTTCAAAATAATGTTTTAAAGTTTAGGAATATCATTTCTTAGACTCAAATATTTTTCGTTACATATTGAAAAGGAGGATCAAGTACTAACCATTAAAATTTGGCAGTCATCTAGATTGACGGCTCTCACAACTTCGGAGGTTCAAAATTACAAAATGTTTAATAAACAAAGTAATACCAAGTCTAATTTGGGACTTCGTGATTCAGGATTTCAAGCTCAAATGTCTAAAGTCTTAAAAATCCTAAATTTATGAAGCTCCAGAGTTCCAGAGATCTGAATTTCCAAAATATATTTTAAATTATCCAGCTTACGTGTCCTCTACCACCTCACACTCATTACACATGGTGACATGTGGCACTTAGTTTGGAAACCCTTGGTCACATAATTCACATGATTTTGGGTGACACGTGTCAATCAAATTTTAATGACACATCATTAGAAGTGACATCATCTTTCCACATCACTCCGGGAGATTGTCCTCCAGAAGATCAAATTGAGAAAAAATTCAAACAATGTCAAAGTGTCGGAATCACCAAAATTCTAAAGCACCAAATATTAATGGGTAAAACATTTTTTAGTTGGTGTAATTAACGTTAAGTAATCACTCTGCGTGTTCGGCCTTCAGGACAACTCTATGCACCACTAACAAAAACTCATGAAGCACCGAAGTTGCAGAGTCCCAGAGTTCCGAAGCACTTAAAGTTTAATGTGACCATAAACCATGATTAATTAAAATGAAACAATAAATTAAAGAATGGTTAATTGCTCCAATAAATCATCCTTCAAGAGATATCTATCATTCCTCATTCAAAACTCCCAAATGTCGAAGCACCGAAATAACTTATCCTCATTAATCACAATCATTAAAGGTTTATTTAATATGGTTAAGGTAAAAGATTTGAAAATATTATGATTGTTAGGTAATAAATTTGATAGAATTGGCATGATTACCTTGTCGTTGGATTAAATCTAAATATAATTAGTCTTTAGTGTTTTTAATTAAATAAAATCACTTTGAACTTCATATCATTTTTCCATTCACATTCATAAATTTCACATTCAGTAGTTTGGACTCACATATTTTTACTTCTCGCAGGAGGGATAACATTGGAAAACTAAAAATTATGTCATTGCTTAAAGAAGGAAAGAAACAGGATCCATTTGCAGAGGAGTCGAACCCACATTCAGACATTCTTTCAGATACTACCACTCACCTGATGGACGTCATTAAATCATGGAAGAAGTTTTATGAAATCTTGGAGCAGGAAAATTCCCTCTATTATGATGATTCAAGCAAAGGAGAAGATGAGTCAACCGCAAATAAGCTAATATAGGTGGCTAAGTCAAAACTTCACAAAGTTGCAGCTCGTCTAAAACTAATTCCATATACTAATATGATAAACTGGGCTTTAGAGCATGTTGATATTCCGACCAAAACCATTTACAGTAATTAGAAGACCGTTTTTGGCTCATTCCAACCCAATGACATTGAAGTAATGTATAGATTAACTTCCAACCCCAAACATACTTTCAATGCATCATTTATAATGAAGTTTGAGGATGATGAATGTGCAATATACGACAAAACTATACATGATATAGTGAAAACCTCCTGGGGAAATGAAAATAAATTCAAATTTGATAGCCATGGTACATACTCTAGCTGGACTTCGACTAACACCGAGCCTATAAATTTTTATCATTATAAATTATGGGAGGAAAATGAAAAAGACTATTTTTATGAGATTTTTCACAACATAATCCTACCAATTCATGAAGCCCTTTATGGTTAATCTCCTCCCAGAATTTCTGAACAAATTATGGGGAATTTGGGTGCTATTGTAGACTAGTACATTGAGGAAAGTTTTTCTTACATCATATTTTTGGTTGTTTTTCATATCCACACGCTCTTCCTAGATTTCTAACGTATATACTTGTTTGTAGAGAAGTAGCCTATCATACCATTTCACCAGGAATCACCAAAGAACTGAAGGTTGCACAGAAAAGAGTTTGGTCGGCCTATCCTATACAGGTTGGTATATTCTCATTATCATATTTTGGACATGATAAGGTAGACACTTCAGCCTTAGATGATATTAAACCAGTTGAAATTGAATTCATTTGGATCAGTTTAACATGAAGAAAAACATCCATGAAGATTCACCTTATGACGAGGTTTTCAGAGGAGTTAGATCATATGATCAGGTTATATCCAAATTTCAAAGTCTTCCTCAAGAACAAAAATCAGGTTTTCTCATCTTTCAAAAGAACAAAAGGAATAGTTTACCTAAAATATTGCAACAAGAAAAAAGGCTTAATCCAACTTCACAGGTCGCACAATCATCAAATCTCAAGAAACATGACTTTCCTGAGGTAAAAACTAAAGAAGTGGAAAGGACACCAGAAATATTGCCTAAGGATTCAATAATTACAGGGATATCCATACCAAGTAAAACTAATCAAGATTTATTATCATTATTCAAAGATTTTATGAAACATGGGAATAATTTTCCTTTGTTATTTTCAAACATTGAAACTCATGTGAAAGATGTCACAAACCAAGGGGAATCTATTGCACTTAATCTTCTCATACCATCTTTAACTGCCCTAGCAACAAGTTCTGATTTACCTTGTTCGGAGGTTATAAATATAGATGACATGATACCTATTGAACCCGGAGATATGCTTTCACCAGATTTCATTTTCAACAAGAAAAGGAAGGCTATCACACGAAGAAAATCTCGACAGAAAGAGGGAGAAATTACTGAAAATAAAAGAATGATATATGATGGACAGGGATAGAGTGACCCTAAATTCACAAAGGAGGTACCAGACTCACTGGGAGCATTTGCAACTGCGAACTTATGGTTAGTGGATAATTTGAGAAAACAAATTGAACAAAAGAATTGTTTGATTGAACAATTGCATAATGATATGAAATAGATACAAGTTACTTCCATAGAAAAAATCAATTTTGATATAAGTCAAGTCAGACAGGGTTTTGAGCAACAGATTAAACAATTAGAGGAGAAATTGAAATTAAGTTTTAAAAACCATCACTTGAGTGAAAACATGGTGTCTCGAAGAGATACATTAATAAATCAATTGCAAGATCGAATAACTACAATTGAGAGAACATTAGTTGATATTTCATCCTTCAAGAAACAAGCATTAGAGATAAATGAGAGGTTGAAGATTCATTCTAGTATTTTTGTATCTAGCTAGAACAATCTTGTAGAGAGTCTATAATTGATTCATTCTAGTAGTATGTGCATAATATGAATAGAGAATGCATAGCACATTGTAGTGCATACCTTGTAGAATGTATTAAAGTGTAGGGAACTATTCCTACTGCATTATTAGTCTTTTGATGTATGAATTCTACCATTTAATGGAAATAATATAAATTATTTGTTCTCTCTTTCAATGGTTGTGTTTATTCTGAGTATTAATAGATGAATGTGTTAATGGTGTATGTTGTTAGTAAGTTAATGAAATGTGATGGAATGTATGAATTCTATCCTGAGTGTCTTCTTGGTATGATTTATCCCTTCATATCCAACACAAGACCATATGGTCTCAGTGATTATCATGGTGTCTCGGTGAGACATTCTTCAATCCTTGACTGAATATTGATATGTCTATGCCTTGGGGTTTTGTTGATAAACTCTGAATAAACCCTGGGTCATCAACCCACCAATGTTAAGAAGGATACATGCAAGAGAGACAACAATATCATAGACACATTCTTTCTTATAGAAGGGAAACAATGAACACTTGTAGGAGGACCTAAGTAGTGATTTGAAAGAGGGTCAAAGTGGGGTTATGAAGTTAGTCTCTTCTCCTATGAGTTCATATTTGAAGAAGCATTGCTGGAAGGAAAAAAAGGGTGAATAAAGATGGTAGTTGGAGATGATGTAAATCTAGAGTCGATTCCAAACTTACTAGGAAAGACAGTGGTTGAAAGGTTTTGAGGGAAGATGGGGAGACCTAGATCATTGAAAGTATAGATTGATTCAAAGAGGAGGTGCTAAACTCATTAGGAAACAAAATCAATTGTTTCTTAAATTGTGAACCTGACTAGTAGATGAAGCCAAATCATTGGTGGGAGTGGATCTAGGTAGACATTGACATGTGGGAGGGCCTACTTGAGGAAATTGAATTGGTATGTAGAGACTTCTCATGGATACAAATAATATATTATTGGATGGATCCATTTCATTGTTTCGGGTTTCATGAGGTGGGTCACCTCTAGGCCCAGTGTCACAAATAATAGGTGCAGATCCCTCCTTTCAAGAAAATTTGGAAGAATAAGATACCTCAAGAGGTGTCTAGAGGGAAATACTCTAAAAAGGTGATGGAAGTGTCAAAGAAAGCATGTCACAAATCCCAGGTCAATCGGGTCGAGCAGTCAGGTGTTGATCTCTAGGTGAATAATCCTAACGTATCTTCTTGTAAGTATTTGTCTGCTTCTTCTTCTTTTTTGTCACAAGTTCAGGAGGTTTTCTCCTCTCCTTTGAAATATCCCTTATTAGTATTACAAACTTCGAAAGAAGGGCATGCATTTTTTGTGTTTTTAGTTCCCCGTCAATTGACCCAATATTTCCTCCCCTGGATGTTTATTTCTCTCAGAATGTGTCAGTTTTCCATGCTCCCCTTCCCCCCGCTGTGAGGGTTCCCTTTCCTTCTAGTGTCATTCACTGCCCTACTCTATCGCCTTTGACAAATCCATGATGCAGTTTCCTTGGGTCAAGAAGCTATGCACTCAATGAAATTCATAAGATTCCTTCTATTATGATGAAACTAGACCTTTCTAAAGAATATGACAAAGTTAGTTGTGTTTTTATTAGATTATGCTTGATTAAAATGGGAATGAATTTAACAACTTTCAACTAGATAATGGGGTGTATAGAGTCATCTTTTTTTTTATTCCTAATCAATGGCTCTCCATCCATGTTATTTCAATCCTCAAAAGGGATCCACCAAGGATTCCCCTTATCTTATTTCCTTTTCCTCATTTATCACAAAATGTTTAAGAAATTTAGTAGGTAGTGCAAGGAGAAGAGGCA
>JZKD02S1673207.1:75113-87155 GCA_000966675.3 Picea glauca | reverse complement strand
TGTTTATTTATTATTGCTCATTATTGGATAATAATTCTACATTGATATAACATTTGAAGAAAAAGGATTATAATTACGTTATTACTGATTCACCCCCCCTTTCAGTAATCCAACAGAGGAAGCATGGATATTGTTGGCCAATACTTTCCCTTTTTCTTGAAAAATAATTGAAGAATATTTAAAGTATCTAGGCATCAAGTTGAAACTGAATTATTACTCGTATGATAATTGGATGTGGCTCTTTAAAAAAATCGAGGTGAGAATTTCTTTGTGGGTTCATCATTGGTTATCAAGGGGAGGATGTCTTGTTCTTCTGCAATTTGTGTTGAGAAAAATTCATGTTTATTGGGTGGTCATTACAAAAATTCCAAAAGGAATATAACAAAAATCAGGAAAACATGTTTTTAGTTCTTATGGTCAAGAAGAAAGAAAGGAGAGCGATTTCCTCTTGTCAAATAGTCATGTATTATCATGCTAGAGGATTTTGGGGGTTGGGGGATCAAGAATAATCCACCACATACTTTCCCACTAAATATTTAGAAAACATAACTCTTCCCCATATCATGTTGTTATGGTTTAGTAGGGTGCTTGCAACGAAGAGTTTATGGATGATAATCCATACCAACATGACAATGGGAAGAGTTGTGTTTTCTAAATATTTAGTGGGAAAGTATATGGAGGATTATTCTTGATCCCCCAACCCACCAAATATTCTGGCATGAAAATACACGATCATTTGACAAGAGGAATTCCCTCTCCATTCTTTATTCTTGACCATAAGAACTAAAAACATGTTTTCCTGATTTTTGTTATATTCCTTTTGTGATTTTTGTAACAACCACCTAGTAAACATGAATTTTGCTCAACATAAATTGCAGAAGAACAAGACATCCTCCCCTTAATAACCAATTATGAACCCACAAAGAAATTCTTTCCTCCACATTTTTAAAGGGCCAGATCCAATTATCATACGAGTAAGAATTCAGTTTTAGCTCGAAGCCTAGATACTTTAAACCTTCTTCAATTATTTTTCAACAAAAAGGGAAAGTATTGTCCAGTAATATCCATACTTCCTCCCCGAGAGAGTTGACTAGAATTGAGGACATTGACAGATTGATTTTCATTCATATAGCATAAAAATATAAGTCCAGGGTTTCTTGGAGGATTGGTATCGAATGCAAAGGAAATCAATTGTCAATAGTTTGATATTTTGGATGGCATTGGTGGATTATTTCCCCCTCATTGGCTACTAGATAGTTTGGTGAATTAGAAATAAAAACATCCTCATGATTAGGGATGATCCCTAGGAAGGTTCAGATGACGTATTCAAATTATTTGACAATCTTTTCTCTTCTCTCCATGCAAAAGGAATATTCTCCTTGCAGGATGCAAGTGTTCAGGGTCTCAATATACCAGATCAAAGAACTTGGTGGTCGAAGTCAGATTTAGGTTTGGTAGGGGTGAAGTGTATGGATGGAGATGTTATGTCGATAAACTTAGATCCAACTTCACCAAACTATAGGAAGAGAAGTATGACACCTTGTGTTGGTCTAGAAATGCTTAGACCGTTTCATGGAAACATTAGGCTATTTATCCCTAGTTGAGACTTTCTTGGGGGAGTAGTTGTTGTGGTGGAACAAATTATAGAGCATACACTCCTCACTAAATTTAAAAATTATCTTCTGGCTTGTGCTTCATGAAAATCTTCTGACATGGGATAATGGAATCAAAAGAGGTTGGGTTGGTCCCAATAGATGTGTGTTGTGATTGATGGAAGATGAATCCTCTATCAATTTATTCAATTTATTTCCTTATGCGAAGCAAGTTTAGTCTACAATATATCCATCTTTCAAGGTAAATGTGCAAGCCTTGACGGGAAGCCTGGAATATTGGCTTTGTTTTTGCTCAGGTTTGTCTGAATAATAGAGAATATTCCTTTGTTTTGAGTGTTGTTCTAGAGTTTATACTTAAGGCTTGAAAGTATAAAGTCTAGGCATCCGAAAAATAAAGAGGGTCTACGATATAAAGAAAGGAAAAACAACTTTTAGGGGAAAGGAGCTATGGTTGATTTCTGAGTTGCCTCTGTCTAGCTTCCAACTGTTCCTAGATGCTAATGTTCTGCTCAATGGTTGCCCATGAATGTTCAAGTTCAACCTGGGTGGTAGAAGTTTTTAAGAAGGTTTTAAAAAGAGTTACAACGATACTGGTCTAATCTGTAAAATCGGGTTCAATATTGGGTTGTCTCCTAACAGGTACAATCATGGAGGAAAAAGAGTTTTAAAGATATGTTGTTTTTTAGGTTATCGTTTCTATTTTAGATTATGTAAGAAAAAATTCCCAAATTTTGAATTAATAGTATAACAAAATAAAAGGTCGTTTCCTGTATCTAAGTTAAAATGAAAATCATGCATGAAATGAAAGAAAACATAAAGTTGTGGAACAATGTGAGGCATATACCAGGAATAATCTCACTTTGTGATTGAATAATAAAATAGACAAGAAAAACTTTAATGAAGCATAATATATAGAAATCTAAGTAATTCACAGGTCTTGTACCTACTGATAGCCAATACAGAAGAAAAACTGCAAACGATTAGATGACTAAAATAATAAATCACCACAGTAGAGGTTGTACTAAATTGCAGCTAAGCATTCATCAAAGATATATAAGAAATGACGTTAAGTATGAAATAAAAGAGGAACACTAACTCAAATTTGACAGGATCTAGAGTCTTCGATGTGCATTTGTATTAATTCTGGAAAAATGAAATAATTCTCTGCTATAATCGGCCAAGGAAAATCCCCCATGCTCCAACTTTCAAAATTGTATTTATACAAAGAAAATCATCAACCCTAGATGGTTGGTATTCTACTAATCTCCTAGGAACTAATGGTTTCAAAATACAAAATTTGAACCATTTTTCTTGGTTACTTTTTACTTTTCTAACAGTTGGACAAAAATTAGCATACATGAGTTATTCACCATTTCTTTGAAGTGCTTCCTTCGCTCGGTCCAAAACACTCGACGCACCTGTCAAGAAACTACACCAAAATTATGGAAGGCTCTGTCATATCCTTTGCTTCAAACACATATAACTTCCTCTGAATTTTGGGCAACCTGTCTTCAATCTTTCCCTTTTCAAACTTTGTCAATTGAAACTGTAGATTTGGATTTATTAACCACTTATCCATTTGGGTGATGTGAAGCTGCTTTAATTGTGAAATCTTGAGCTGGGCTTCATTCCATCTCTCCTTGATATGCAGTTGATGCCTTACAGCATTGATTTGTCCTAATAGCCTAGGACAATCACCTTTACCAATGCCCAGTGTTTTTGTATCTAGTTGATCAAACACTTATTCACATTTTTTCTTAACTTCTCTTGCCATTTTCCTGCTTTCGACAATATTGGTCTCCCATGTTTTTAATATGATGTCTCCTCTGATTTGTTGTTTTACAATCAGCTTTGGGATTGCTGGTAATTCCTCTCTAGCTGAAAACACCATTGTCTTTTGAAAAGCAGTGCGAGATGTTGTAGAGTCTTTTTCCTTGAAAGCAATGTTATCTAGTGAGTGGCTTATTTCCAGTAAGTAGTTTTGAATGACTTCTATTTTAGAAAGCATGTTTTGTTGTACTTCTTGTAGTTTCTCATGCACCTCTAGTGCTTGGGCTTGAAATGTTGTTATATTCACAACTTGTCCTTCAATGGAATTCAACTCAGTCTATAGTTGTCTCACTAACTCTTCCTGTCGAATAAACTGTAATTGACTCATTTGCATCTTCTTGTTCACTTCCTCTAAACTAGACTTCAGCAATTGCATTTCTTGTTTGTCAACAGTTCTAGCATGTTCAACTCTTTGATTTACATCCTCTTGAATATTATTTTTGTGTGCCTTATTTGGTCCTTCAACTGAGCTATCGTTTGAATTTTCTGTTTCAGCCTTGTTTTCAGAGAGTCAACTGAGAATAAATTGGCCATTGCCAAATCTCCCATAGATCTTGCTACTTCTGTGGAGAAATCTTCCTCTTCTAGGTTCTGCCCATCTACAAGCACTCTGAGTTTCTTCATGAATTGTATCTTCTCTCAGATGCATTTCCTCTTTTACTACAACCATCCTCTTCTTACTGAAAAAGTAGTCAAAGGAAGGTATCTCTTCTCTAGAGATAGGAGTAAGGTCACTTACATATATGACTTCCAGATGGGGGGTCCCAAAAGTTGACTATAAAGGAGTTGATGATGAAATAGGGTTGCCCAGTTCTAAATATTGAGTTTCTCCTGCTGTTTTGGGGATATCAACAGGAATAATTGATGATAAAAGAGGAATCATTTGACTCAACCTTGAAGGTGTCTCAAGCTTAACTTCTATTTCAGACTATGGGTGCTCTATTTGTGAAGCTTCTGCATTTTGTGAAGACGCTTAAGTCTTCTTTGGATTTTCTTCTGCAGTCCCTTTATCATGAGTCTTCGATCCAAAACCTGGAGGAATAATTCCTTGAGCTAGAGGAGGGGTTGTTGATTATCCATGTAGTATCTTTGGAAAACCACTTCACCTGTGCTTCTGGAAAGTCAGAAAGCTGGTCTGTAGGTTGGGTGATAATGCCTTAGCTCTGTTTAATATTTCCTCATAGGTTCTGGCTCCTTTGAACATGTCAACGTAGGGAGAATATTCATGTTCATACATTTTCATATTGTAATGAGCAAGATTATTTCCTACAATTCTATAAGGGTCATGTTTTCTAAGTTCAAGATCTACCAATTTGATGTCTTCCAGTGCTGCAACTTCTACCTTGGAATGACCAAAGTTAAGTAGTGAACACTTCCCAATATGTACAGGAAAAAGTGGCGAGAACTTATTCTAAGGTTCTTTCAATTCTGTGTCGATGCCACCTGTTATTATTTGGTAGGCCACCTCCCTGCACACCAGTCTGTCGGGAAGGAATTTTGAAAGTGCGTGAGGAGGAATTGAGCACCCGAAAACCTTGATATAGGAGAAACCCTATTCAATAAACCAATCTAAAATCGCCTTGATCTTTCCCACTATTGGCTTTGAAATACGAGGGGGTGCATAACCATACAAAATTTGGTGCAAAGGTATCACTACGTAGTGACAAATTTCGTAGAAGAAACCTTTAACATTATCCTCCCATAGTTAGAGTGATAAACATGAATGGGCTTCGCAAAGGATGGATTCCAACTCCAATTCATCAAGGGGAATGGATTCATGTAATAGATAACATCCATAATATATGAAGACATGTAAAAATATATAGGTCAGCCTTTTGATTTTTCCGTTAGATACTCTGCAATCTCCTTATTTAGATTATCTAATAAAATTTTACCCCGTTGAAACTGTAACCCTTGACTACTTCGTGTAGAAGTGGCATCAGAGCTATATAAACCCTACCCATTCATGTATAGAATGGGTAGGAAAATCCCTACCCATTCTGCAGGGAAATGGGTAGGGATTTTCCTCCTAAAAAGTCTACATAGCATCAGAGCTATATAAACCATGTATTCATTTAATAGAGATGTGGCATAAATACCATGGGTATCAGCTCTAAATCTCGTTGGGATTCCCCACCATTCTTTGATTATACCTGGATATGTTTGATTGAATTCTGTACACTCCTTTCTTTGAAATTCCTCTACAAATTTGGCATTAGAAATGTATTTAGAAGTAGGGGATAGTTTATATGTTACTTGGATGTTCTCGGGTCTGAACAAGTTGACAATGACCTTTTGGCTATTTAGAATGGTCCTTGTCTGAACGTCGGTTTTCTCTAAAGCCCATCTTATCATGTCATTATATTGCACGAGTCTCAGCCGTGTGGCTATTTTATGAATCTCAAACTGTGCTATGTCTCTGAGTTTATTTTCAGTCTTTTCATTTCTGAAATCATCGGGGCAATCCCTAATCTCATAGTCTAAGGTTTCAAAAATATGCCTCTAGGATTTGACTGAATCCACAACATGTGGCGTAGTGTTAGATACAACATCTCCATCCGAATTCGATCTTTCACCTACCTCCTCACTCTTCTTAGGCACTTTTCTTGGTGCCATGATGTTTGTGCTAAAATGGAAACCTGTTGCAAAGAAGAAATGTGTGAGTTCTTCTGAATGTAACTCACTCCTAGTATGAAAGTAAGAATGAAATTCGAAATAACAAACCTTTATTAACCTTTAACTTGTCTTAAATTTAGCTTACCGATATAAGCGATAATAATTAAATGCTTTAATGGGGATGGTACACCTGGAGATACACACTTTATGTTAAAAATATCTCCATTAATCCGTTATAGATACTGCCACATATCGACGATTCAAAACTGGGATTTCGAAAGGAATGTCATCAAAAACTCCTCAATAAAGAAACACGAAAAGTTATTTAATAACCTTAATGCTATTTTAAAATTAAGTTAATTGTGTTTAAGTTCTTAATTCTTTTGGGATTTCATGTTTCAGAGTTTCAAGCATCGTGTCCCTAAGAGGTATGAAACAAGTAAATCCTGAATCATGAAACCACGATGGGATTTATTTAAGCGCTAACTACTTGTTTTAATCCTTTAATTAATCACAATCAGGGGTTAGTATTTACTTTTCATGGATTGGAGTATCGGTTCTCTGACGATTCTTTAACGCAAGAAATACTGAATCACGAAATTGCGATGGGATTTTTTTATCATTAAACCTTCTTACTTTTTAATAAACATAACATTAGCTTTTAAGAATTTCATGACTTTGGGAATCATGGTTTTAAGGAGACTCAAGTTCGACTCTTTGATTTCCCGAATTGTGACTGATTAACAATTTGTTAAGTATGTTTTAAAACTTAATTAATTATGATTAAAAGGTATTTCGTGAAAAGTGCACCAGGACATTTGAAATGTTCTTTAAGTTGAGATGGCTGAAAAAGAACATGTGAAAGGCTTAGAAAGACGTTGACATTTTTAATTATTACTTTAAAATCTGTTCAATTCCTTTTAAATAATCAATTTTTCAAGACTTCGGTACTGGGACTTGGGAGTTGTTATTAAAAAACATACTTCATGAATAGTTGAACCCCGAAACTAGAAAATCCCAAAAGACCTTTTGACTCATTTTTAGAACTAAGGGTGGCTCTGTAACCAGAGAAAAATGGAGATTTGGATTTAGAGAATAAAAATAAACTTTGTTTCAACATAGACTCCATCTAGGGATCTCGTCTCCTTGTGGGACGAGAAGAATAGTAGACCACATGCTTTTATTGGGAAAATGGAGTCATTAGTTTGTTTATGAAAAAATTGTTCAGAAAGAGGGTGCAGAGGAAAAAGGGGCTTCCATCCTTATCTCTAAAAGATTTCGAAACCTAATCGCTCTCTAATCTCAATTTTAGGCTATTTGACTTCCTCTTCCCTGATACCGATTTCTGGTTTTCTTAGGATAATCCAAACAACCTTAGGAATTTTAACATTTTTTGTTGATCTTGCTTTCCTCAAGGTGAAGTTATTTTAATGTTTTTAATCAGGGAGTCCTACGTGAACTTGGGATGTAGATCTAGCTTCAAAGAAAACTGATTTACCAGAGTACAATATAATTCATGTATAACATCCTTACATATATCTTAGACATTTCTTCACTGCCAACGAGCCTGTTCAGTACCCTAGTGAAGCTATCTGATTCCCTTTATTGAATTTCCTTTCACCACTTCAAATTGTAATTTTTCATTTAAATGATGAGATGAGGGCAATCATTTTATGAATTTCCTTTCATCATCTCTTTTTTAGGACTAGATGGGGGAAATCAATTTTTTGAATTTCCTTTCACCATTCGTCTTATATTTTTCTTTGACATGAAGTGGGGGAAATCAATTAGTATAAAGTATACCAGGGGTGATATATGTGTATAATTTTTCAACAGAGGTCTGTCAAATCACTTTGATTACTCTGGATCAGTTTCCTTTCGACCTTCCAAACATCTTAGTTTGCAGGAAAACTTATGGGAGAATTTTATTTCCAGGGACCTTCTTTTGAGCAAGACTAATATTCTAGAACATGTGAAAAGAACTAAGAGAGTTAGGATTTACCTATACATATATTTGTTTAGTGAGCATTTGAGGGGTCATGAGGACTTGCCTTTCTTCTAAAGATTCATTTGTCAGCTTTCAGAGCTAAAGTGTAACCTCTCCTTTCTCTGTGGAAATCATGGGAAGGCATCTGGGGTCAAGAGGAAAATACCACATATTGGGATAGGATGATAGAGAAGACTTTGGATTTCATAAACATAGTTGTGGTAATGCAATCCTGACTCTTGGAACCCTTTCTTTGAGGTCATTTTACTTCTCCTGTTTATTTTACTTATTTTTATCTGATCCAAATGACTCTTTATGATCCATAGAAAATTTCGTTCTTTTGATGATACCTCGGGTGAATATGTTCATACTCATGAGACCATTGTTGCATATAGGTGATATTCATTTGAAATCTAGACATTTTAGAAATTCATACCTTTGACTTACCACTTCATTCTCATCTTAGTAAATCATTTTTTATCACCTGTTTTGAGCGAATCAATTTCCCGATACATGGCCATTCATTTTCTTCTTTTTGATGTTTGGGTTGTAGACCAGAATCTTGCAATAAGCCAACACAAAAAGCGTCAGGGTTTTAAGATTTATAGAATTCAATGTGTTGAATATTTTATATCTCTATTTCTAAAAAATCACTAACCTGCTTTATTTGCGGTGAAAGTAAAACTTACTGAAAAACTATAAAAACAAAAAACACAAACTAATATATACAGTGGAATTTTGGAAAAATTTTATTGCATATAGTGCTTCAGATAACGCCTGTTGATAGGGGCGTTGAGGATTTTACCGTCTAAATTTTCTGACAGAAATGAGTTCTTCCCTTCATAAGTTGTGACTTTAAATGGTCCATACCAAATATGATCAAATTTTCCATGTTTTTCCAAGTCTTCCCTCCTAGCATCCCATTTCAAAACCAAATCGCCAGGGAGGAATTCCCTATATTTAGCCTTATGATCGAACATTGCTTTCATGTTGTCTTGATATTTATGCATCCTTTTGTCCACCTCATCCCTATTCTGTTGAACTTCAATAAGTTGATTTATTCTTCTTGTAACATGGTTTTGTTCTTATTTTTCATCTTGCCAAAGTTTCATCACAGGTAGAGACAGGTTTATGGGTAATACCACGTCAGTCCCGTATACCATTTGAAACGGAGAAGTGTCAATCGATTTCTTGGTGCCTATTCGATTTTCCCACAAGGTCTATTTCAAATGCACATGCCAAGTTTTTTTATTTTCGTTCAACACCTTCTTAATTATGGTAATTAATATTTTATTTGATGATTCAGCTAGCCCATTGCCTTGGGGGTAGTATGTCATGGAGTGACCCAATATAATATTATATTTTTGGCAAAAGCTGACCATTTCCATAGATTTAAATGCATGAGCATTATCTGTAACTATCTTTCGGGGACAACCAAATCTAGATAATACATTTTCTTCCAGGAAGTCTATCACCACTAAATCTTTGGCCTTTCTAGTCAGAATAACTTCTACACCTTTGGTGAAATAATCTGTAGCAGTCAGGATCCATTTATGTTGTGCACTGGAATGTGGATTAATTTTGTCTATAAAATCCATTCCCCATTGTTGGAACGAAGCTTCCATTTTAACCAAGACCAGAGGTAGTGTTGGGAGTTTTATCTTGTCTGCAAATAATTGGCATGAATTACAGGCTCTGAATTTGGCATTTACATCTATGAATAATTTAGGCTAATAATGTCCCGCTCTCTGGATTTTATAAGTCTTTGCTCTCCATGCATGATGTCCTCCACACACTCCATTACTGAATTCATTTACGACCTTTTCGGTCTTCGATTATACTAGACAAATTAGTAGAAATCCTAGAGGGTCTTTCCAATACAATTGGCTCTCTGAAATATAGTACTTCACCGCATGAAATTTCAACGTTCTAGCCTTATATGGAGTCATATCACTTGGGAATTTCAAATTAAGAAGATAAGATACTATATCTTTGTACCACACCGAAGTTGTAAACTTTTCTTCTATACTGGTTGTAGCTATTTGGTCGTCGAGTTCATCCATATCCATACATCCTTCATACTCTTATAGATTATTTATACCAAGCCCTCTGAAATTTGATTCGAATAGTATCTTAGCCAAACCTTGTCCTTTTATTAGCTTTGTTGGTTTCACCTCTAAATCGAATTCTTGAATCTTAGAAAGCCATCAACCCCTCTTCCTGTCGCTATCAAGTTGAACCAATATGTCTTTAATGGAACTGGTGGGTACATATGCAATTATCTTGGAGTGTAACATGTAGGTTCTGAAAGTCTTTAGTGCCTTCACCATAGCATATGCTTGCTTTTCCATTATGTCATATTTCAATTCTACGTCTCTGAGGATTTTACTGAAGAATGCTATTGGTTGCTCGAAACCTTCTTCATTCTTTTGTAGGAGTACTGCTGCAATTGTGTGTTCAGATGCGAACAATAAGATAAAAAATTCCTTGACATAATCGGGGATTTCCAGTACAGGTACTTCACCTATAATATTCTTGATGCATGAAAACGATGCTTTAGATTTGGATGTCCATTTAAATTCATTGTTCTTATTAAGCATATCTATGATCAATTTCACAATTTCAGCGAAGTTCGGGATGAATTTGCTCAAAAATAATATTTTTCCTAAAAATGACTGAATTTCTTTTACATTTCTAGGAATATTTATAGTGTCTATATCTTCGACCCTTTTAGGGTCAATTTTAATTCCATCCCAAGACACAATATGTCCCAAGAGTTTGCCTTCTTGCATTGCAAAGTGAGACTTCTTGGGATTTAAAGACACACCAAATTTGCGACATTTCTCGAACGTTTGCTTGAGATGTATTAGATGATCTTCATTAGATTTAGAAAAATGGTTAGATCATCAAGATAAATAACCACAAATTTATCTCTTTCGCCGATGAAGGCGATATCCATAGCCCGCTAGAAGGTATCACCTGCATTAATTAAACCAAATGACATTTTGTCATACATAAATGTACCCCAAGGGGTGGTGAAGGTTGTTTTTTCTTTATCGTCTTCATTGACAACAATCTGATTGTAACCAGAAAAAACTTCGATCATGGACAGCCTATTTTCTCCAACTACTTTTTCTAAAACATGGTCCATTTTGGGTAGCAGATAATTGTCTTTAAGATATGACTTATTTAAGTTTCTAAAATCTACACACAATCTGATTTCTCCACTCTTCTTCCTAACTGGAACCAGGTTGGCTACCCACTCAGAGTACCTGAGTGGTACAATTATTTTTGCATCCAAGAGTTTTTTTACTTCTCTTTTGACCACAGGCAATAATATGGGGTTAATTTGTCTGAGTTTTTTCCTGAAAGGTTTAACCCCAGTCTTTAAAGGAATCTTGTGTTTGATCACAATGGTGCCTGTTGACGGGCGAAATTGACCGTTCGTCAACTGGGAGAGTGGAACCGGTCCGGGGTTGTCTAAATAACCTAAGCCATTTGGAATGGGCCACCCTGATGAGTTTAACGGCTCCATTGGCCGCTCTAAGGTCTTTCAAGAAAACCAAAGAGAGAATTGATCTGAGCTAAGTAATCTAAACAAAACAAATAAAACAAACTAAACTAAATGAAAGAAACTAAACTAACTAAAACTAACTAATAGACTAATCTAATTAAAACAAAATAATAATTACTATTGTAATAACTCAAATCAACTATCTAATTATCAGCTACAATATTACTTATTCACAAATATACATTATAAACAATCTACAGATTTAATTAAAACCTACAAAACTCATGTGTTTTCTGCCCTAAGACAACCAAGGATCTCTTTTTTATTTTTATATTTTATGAAAAAGAAATAATCATTACTGAATTTAAACAATCTAATACATTTACTGAAATTAAACAATCTAATATAAATCTAATTAAACTTATACTACTTAATGAAAACAGTAAACAACAAACTAGTTGACCTGGAAACGCTCCAAGTCT
>JZKD02S1673207.1:51323-62975 GCA_000966675.3 Picea glauca | reverse complement strand
AACATAGATCGTGTTTCAAAATTTGAAATGCAAAATAGTTTGTGTCTATAATAGATGCAACAGAACATTCGATTGCAACCAATTTAAAACAATCAAATCCACATTATGATTAATAGGATCAAATCAAAACTAAAACGATAACAAAATTCGATTTATCAAAACAAAATTATATACAGTAATGCATGCTTATGTTTTATCACCAATCCACGCTGTAAACATAGCTTATGAATGTGTCACATATAAACAGGGCACAATCATACCAGCGAGGTTGCTCGGGCTATGCCAATTTCGAATTGACAATTGTTGTAGCCGACTCGACGTTCTTGAATAGAATTGACCCTGTTGTTCGCTGTCTCTTGTCAGTGGGTTGCACCTTAGCTTTATGACCGGTGAGTTTTGCCACTTGATCCTCCAGAGCATGAATTATGGATTGCAACATCAACACATATAGGTAGTATCTTTCCAACCATAAGCCACACTGATCGCATGGTGGAACAGTTGGTTGAGCAGTAGAGGGTTTCGACGAGTCACCGAGGGTTCCACGAGGCATTTCAATGCCTGGAAAATTGGGATCATCCCGCAAACAAGGTGGTAGGTTTTTGACAAAGTCATATGAGGGTTTGTCACTCAGACCTTTAGAATAGGGATACTCGCTTGCTAGGTAGCATTCAATCTTTGAATCAGAATCTTCACTGACCATGATAGGCTCAGGATTAACAGGAATTTTGAGTTTATTCCTTGCCATGCGAGAGATTAATTGAGCGTTTTTCTTGCCTTTAGAATTCGCACCAGCTTTAGCTTTAGGCCTTTTGGCTATGGGTTTAGCAATTTCAACCTGTTTGGTCACAGACATGGGCAAGTTCATAGGTGAGTCGGGTAGAGGTTTGGGTAGCAGAACGCTGTAAGGCACAGGGGGGATAGGCTTTCTTTCGCTCACCACAGGTTTGTCAACCTGTGGTGGGCTTGAGTCCTCAAAGCTATTCCGACTGAGAAAATCACTCCAACAGTCACGACGTAACCCCAACTCATAAACCATAAGCATTTTAATTAACCCAAAATGGAAGAGGCTAGTATCGGCCTAGTTGCGTTTATACCTTTTGGACATTTTAAACAAACTCCTATGCAGGTAGTGAGGCATGTTAAGTTCAAAACCCATGAAAACCATAAGTAGCCGAAGGTGATACATGAAAACGAAACCATACCTGCCCTCGCAGGTGATGAATTGCTTGATTACCAATGGAAAGTCGTGCCAGCGTTGCTTCAGCATGTTTGCGGGCAAACCCTTGCAACAAGAATTAACCTTTCATGACTGGAAGAGCAACGTCCACGGGACATCTTCCAGCTTGCAATTTTTCGACCACTTCTGTCTAGTAGAAGGCAGACTGGTAGCCAAACTAAGAAATTGCTCATCAATCTCCAGCTGCACATCCCCAACCTTGGCTCGGAAACCATCGAAAGTTAACGCAAATTACTGAGCCACACCAGGGTTAAAGCCATCAAACCTTCGGATGAACGGGAGCCATCCGAATTCTTCCAAGTCGCTGTAAGCACCATCGAACATTAACAGTGCCTGGTTTCCATTGGGCTTATCCCTTACGATCGGAGCCATGGTGCGGGCATTATGGTAGGGTTTGGATCAAACATGCAGGAGCATAATCGATAGGGCTAACAGCTACAAGCGCTAAACGAGGAGGCAAATCAATATGCACGTGCGAGGGTGGTGGGTTAGTTCACAGCCATGAAAAACATTAATGGTAGAGTACAACACTTGTTTAATCAATTATGACATCACTCAAACCACATTTATCAACTAACACAGGGATTCAAAATGGTGGATAGTGATACGAAGGCACCATTGTATCGTTTGAAACCACGAATCATTCAACATAGAATCAAACCCAAAGTTAATACGTGCCCTTGCAATAATTCAAATCATCAAATAAAAACCAAAGTTTACCCGATGTGTGATTTCATAACWTCAAACCTTTKCCATTCAACATGAAATYGAAACTCATATATTGACCATGCGCTYATAGCATAATATAYAATCAAAATTTTATAAAACATTATGACAAATGATTTTATAAAATCGACAAGTCAAAAGTTTATGAAAATAAGGATCGTATCACATAAAACTAGATCAACCATGACCCTTATGAAATCAAATATAACCCATAACGCAATATGCTTAAAGTCTTATCAATCAAATTGCGTAATCAAAGTAAAAGTAGGTGAATGGACATAGTTTGAAAGTCATTCTAGCCACTTAATAACAAACCAAAGTAAGTGCTTTTCAGAATATCAATGAGAAAGTCATGACAGTCCAAATAACGACGGAGGAGTTTTCACACATTCAGTCGTGAAAAACAAATCGAAACCAATTTGCAAATGTCGCATGAAATAAAAAGAATGCATGCTTGCAAAATGTGACAATGACTTGACGTTCAGGAGACAAAAGGTGTAGGCAACTTATATGGCAATTGAAAAAATTGAATTGGCTGCCAACAGTGCCATAGGATCTCAGCTCATCATAGGACCATGAAAAAATTTCTTTATATCGCCTAAGTAAGTTTGTATACTTACCTTTCATCCCAGGAGAAAGATACTTTGATATTTTTACCATTCTAGGCTCTTCTTTGGTGCCTATATTGAAATATTCGACTTCCTCTGGTTGAGGCTGCAATGTAGATTTTAATGGCATATCATTATGGTCAAATAATCTTTCTAGGGGAATTAGACCTTTAGATATTTGATTATTTTTTAGTACTAACATGATATGATTTGTGATCTTATCTTGGAACTCTTGAGGATCTTCCCCTTCTTGCATAATCCAAGTATGGTCGTTCTAGTTTTCTTGGTCAATGTGCGTTTCAACAAAGTCTTCCACCATTTCGAGGATTTTCTGATATGTTCATCATCTTCAAACACCTGCCAGTGTTGTATATTGTGTGGTATGGAGGGTTTATGCCTCATCTCTATGTGATACTTAAGTTTTAAAGTTTTAGGAGGTGCAAAAGTTGAGGCTACTTTGGCTTACGAATCATCTTGCAGATTCTCTGTACGGGGAATGTAATGAACATTAACTGACGAGAACAAAATTTCCATTAAATACCAGGTGTAGTTTCTATAAGATCTCAATATTGAGTGTTTGTCCTGATACTACCGATTTACTTGTTTCAAAATTAATTCCGCATCTCCATAGACTTCCAAGTTTTTTATGTTTAATTTTCTGGCGGCTTCTGATCCCAAAACCAGGGCTTCGTACTGGCATACATTATTTGTGTAGTCTATGTCCCACTATATTCTCTAGTAGAAAGGAATGAAAACCTCATCTCCAGGTGATACAAAGAGTAATCCTGTGCCTTTTCCTTCACATGACGAAGCACCATCGAAATGCATTTTCCAGGTTCCGGTACTATATACACTTTCTTTTTCCTTTTCTTTTTTATTTTTTTCTGTGAAATCTTCATTGCATTCATCTATATCATCATTAATTGATAAAATACAATTTCCAAGATCTTGATTAGCCACATAAACAGGGTAATTTCTAGGGTTATGTGGATCACTTACCGTGTATGTCAGTTGTGTTTCCGGGTATAATCGGGTGAATTGTCCTATGAAAATGGGGATTGTGGAATATTTCATGTCCAGCTGAAGGGATCCTCCAATATTAGCACCCCAAGACCTGGATAATAGAATACCATACTTTTTAGGTATATCAACAATAACCACATCCATCAGAACACTTTTTATTGGGATCTGTGCAAGATTTACTACCAAGTCTTTGATCATGCCCACACATTTAAATTTTCTCGAATCAAATGAATACAAATCTTTGTACGACCTGGTAATTTCAAGGCCAAGTATATCCATAATGGCCTTGGGCATCACATTATGTGAGGCTCCAAAATCTAGCATGCATTTATGTAGCAGATGGTCGTGCACATTTAGTGTAATGTAGAAAGGGGCAACGGTATCTCTAGCCCCTTCAAAATGCAGACATAAAATTATATTAGCTTATCATCTTCCAAATTTATAACGTCATCTTGACTTCCCATATCTGAAAAATTTATGATTTTGGTGATTTGTTTTCGGTAAACGAGATTCTTTGTCAGTTCAACCAGAGGTATTGGTATTTTGATTTTGTTAATCTCATTTTCTAGGTTGAAACCTCCTATAATTTTTTCAGTTTCTCTGATTGGTACTTCGGTCTCCTTCCTTTTTGACTTATTTGTTTGCATTGCTTTATTTTCAGTTATTTTTGCTTTCCATGTCTATGTTTCAGCTGCCTTAGTTTTCCTAGCTTGGATCTTATCTTCTTTTATTTTGGTATTGTGTGGGTCCCCTCCTTTTATTTTGGTGTTTTGTATCTCGGTGTCTTTTGGACCGGGCTCGTATATTTCGCCTCTCGGCAGGATTTTCTTTGGTTGGGTAGTTTTCATGTTTTGAGTTTTAGACCTTAAATTATACTTGTTTTGGAGCCCAAACATTATAGTATTGGTGATTCCTTGGCAAGCAGGATCCTCTGTATTATTTGTATTTCTATCCTCATTAGACCGATGTTCTATTTTTAAAAACCTCTCATAGTCTTGTCTAGTTAAATGAGGTTGATAACAATCTTCACCGATATTATTAATATCTTCTTCTAAATCCTCAAATTCTTGCATGTCATTACCTCCTATAAAAATTTCATTTTTTAAATGAGTCTGAACCTTTTGATCTTCATTTTTAATTTGTCTTTGTTGTATTTGAGGATTCAGTTTCCTCCTGAATTCTCTCCTAACGAACTGATATGCTTTAGATTGATCTAGTTCCATCGTTGAAATTTTATTTGATAGTTCTTTAATTATCTTTTCCATATCATCCATATTGTCATCTGTAGACCTCCTAGATCTAGAGGGTCCTTCTTATTTCCTAAATCATTTAATCTCTTTGTTTCCCATTTCCATTTTTGTTTTTAATTTTCCAGAAGCCATCATATTTGACTCGATTTCTATGGCATTGTCTTGCATTCAGGTAAGTTCGGTTGCTCTCTTTTCTCTCAATAATAGTGCGAAATTAGGTTCGAAAGCTCCTACAAATGTTACCTTTGCTGCAAGTTGGGAAGGTTTAACTTCGATTGGGATCTTGTTATATAATTTATTAAATCTTTGGATGAATTCAATAACAGTTTCTGAATTTTTCTTCCTTAAAGCCCCAAACTCAGTTAAATAATATAATTGATCGTTCCTTTCACCCCATTGTCTGAGAAAAGAGTTTTCTAATGTGTCGTAGGATAATATCGAACCTATGGGTAAACTTCAAAACCAGGTTCTCACCTGTCCTTCAAAATTTTGAACAAACAACCATGAATATACGTCTTCATGTTCGAGACCGAGATTATCTGTGAAGTGATCAAAGAAATTTATATGTTCGGTTGCAGTTAAGTCTCCCTCCCCTATAAAATTAGGTATTTTTTTCATGTAGTTTTCAAGTAAATCATGAAGGGGTGTTGGGAGTACCAAAGGATCATATATGACAACTACTTTAGCGAAAATCCTATGATGTGGGGGTGGGGGTGGGCATTGATCACCCCCTCCTCCTCCTCTGACAACTGTCATAGATATTCTAGGCGAGGAAACCAGTACATTATAAAGAGTTTTTTCAAAGATGTATATTGATCCTTTAGCTTCTTTAGGATGAAGCAAAATAATTTTCGAGAATCATTTATTAGGAGATGAAAAAACTGAAAAATGGGGAAACGAGACACGGGGACTCAGTTCCTCTGACTTGCAAGATATATAAACAAGAGAACTTGCAGGAGTTGAATCATGGTGTATGGTATACTCTTATAGACTTTGTGAGGTCAGGAAATCTAACTGAAGAGTTGGTGGGATATCAATCAACACGAGCTTTACTGAAGGATTCTCACCTTCACTTATGCAGGAGGTAGTCGGATGAGTTTCAGATTTAATTTTTGGGAAAACTAAATTTGGGTTTATGGTATTGAATTCAACTATCTTAGCCGACGTTTCTTCGAAAAGGGTTTGGGTGGAAAATTCTTGCAAAGTTAGTTTTCAAGCAGAATATTAGCCTTATACTGCGTGTATTTAGGTTGGTAGACCGTAGTAGTTTTCTTAAGGAAACCTCTTGTTTTTAGTATTTTTTCAGGATCAGAAATAGGCGTGGTCTGCTTATCATCTGGGTTTTGTCTAGTGTTCCTTCGAGTGGATGCCAACTTACTTAAACATGGATTCTCCAAGTGAATAATAACTTAGCCTTTAAAAAGTGTTCACTCTTTTTTCACTATCAAAGAGAGAAACTTACAAATGTCGTTCTCCCAGGGAAAATAATTTTGTCTCTCTGTCCCCGACAACGACACCAAAAATATGTTCTTCCAAAGTTTATACTTAAGGCTTGAAAGTATAAAGAGTAGGCATCCAAAAAATAAAGAGGGTCTATGATATAAAGAAAGGAAAAACAACTCTTACAGGAAATGAGCTATGGCTGATTTCTGAGTTGTCTTTGTCTAGCTTTCAATTGTTCCTGGACGCTAATGTCCTGCTGATTGGTCGCCCATGAATGCTCAAGTTCAACTTGGGTGGTAGAATTTTTTAATATGGTGTTAAAAAAAGTTAAAATGATACTGGTCTGATATGTAAAACCAGGTTCGATATTGGGTTGTCTCGTAACAGGTACAGTCATGGAGGAAAAAGAATTTTAAAGATTTGTTTTTTTTTAGGTTGTTGTTTCTATTTTAGATTATGTAAGAAAAAATTCCCAAATTTTGAATTAATAGTATAACAAAATCAAAGGCTGTTTCCTATATCTAAGTTGAAATGAAAATCATGCATGAAATGAAAGAAAACATAAAGTTGTGGAACAATGTGAGGCATCGACCAAGGAAGAATCTCACTTTGTGAAAGAAGAAGAAAATTGACAAGAAAAACTTTAATAAAGCATAAGATATAGAAATCTAAGTAATTCACAAGTCTTGTACCTGTTGATAGTTGATATAGAGAAAAAATGTAAATAATTAGATGACTAAAATAATCAATCACCACAGTAGAGGTTGTGCTATATTGCATCTAAGAATTCATCAAAGATATATAAGAAATTATGTTAAATATGAAATCACAAAGGAACAAATAACTCAAACTTGACGGGATCTGTAGTCTTCGATTTTCATTTGTATTAATTCTGGGAAAACGAAAAAATTTCTCTGCTACAATTGGCCAAGGAAAATCGCCCATGCTCCAACTTTCAAAATTGTATTTATACAAAGAAAATCATCAACCCTAGGTGATTGGTATTCTCCTAATCTCCTAGGCACTAACGGTTACATAATACAAAATTTGAACCGGTTTGCTCAGTTACTTTTTACTTTCCTAACAATTGGAAAAAAATGAGCATACATGCGTTACTTCACCATTTCTTTGAACCACTTCCTTCACTCGATCCAAAACACTTGACACACCTATCAAGAAACTGCACCAAAATTCTGGAAGGTTTTTTCATATCCTTTGCTTCAAACACATATAACTTCCTCTGAATTTTGGGCAACCTGTCTTCACTATTTCCCTTTTCAAACTTTGTCAACTGCAACTGCAGATTTGGATTTATTAACCATTTATCCAGTTGGGTGATTTCAAGATTCTTCAATTGTGAAATCTCGAGCTGGGCTTCATTCCATCTCTCCTTGATATAGAGTTGATGCCTTACAACATTGATCTATCCTAATATCCTAGGACAATAACCTTTACCAATGCCCAGTGTTTTTGTATCTAGATGATCAAACACTTCTTCACATTATTTCTTAACTTCTCTTGTTGTTTTCCTGCTTTCGGCAATATTGGTCTCCCATGTTTTTAATATGATGTCTCCCTTGATCTATTCTTCTACACTCAACATTGGTATTGTTGGTACTTCCTCTCTAGCCAAAAACTCTACTGCCTTTTTAAAAGTAGTGTGAGCTGATGTAGCCTCTTTTTCCTTGAAAGAAATGTTATCTAGTGAGTGGCTTATTTCCAAGAAGTAGTTTTGAACGAATTCTATTTCAGAAATCATGTTTTGATGTTCTTCTTGTAGTTTCTCATCCATGTCTAGTGCTTGGGCTTGAAATGTTGTGATATTCACAACTTGTCTTTCAATGGAATTCAACTCATCCTGTAGTTGTCTCACTAACTCTTCCTACCAAATAACCTGTACTTGACTCATTTGCATCTCCTTGTTCACTTCCTCTAAACTAGACTTCAACAATTGCATTTCCTGTTTGTCAGTAGTTCTAGCATGTTCAACTCTTTGATTTACCTCCTCTCAAATATTATTTTCCATGTACCTTATTTGGTCCTGCAACTGAGCTATCATTTGATTTTTCTATTTCAGCCTTGTTTTTAGAGAGTCAACTGAGAATAAATTGGTCATTGCCAAATATCCCATAGAGCCTACTACTTATGTGGTGAAATATTCCTCTTCTAGGTTCTTTCCATATACGAGCACTCTGTGTTTCTTCACCATTCTGCCTTCTCTCAGATGCATTTCCTCTTTTACTACAACCTTCCTCTTCTTACTGAAAAAGTAGTTAGAGGAAGGTATCTCTTCTCTAGAGATAGGAGTAAGGTCACTTACATATATGACTTCTAGATGGGGGGTCCCAAAAGTTGATTGTAAAGGAGTTAATGATGAAATAGGGCTGCCCAATTCTGAAGATTGAGTTTCTCCTACTGTTTTAGGGATATCAACAGGAATAATTGATGATAAAAGAGGAATCATTTGACTCGACGTTGAAGGTGTCTCGAGAATAACTTCTGTTATAGACTTTGGGTGCTTTGTTTTTGAATCTTCTGCTTTTTGTGATGACGCTTCAATCTTCTTTTGATTTTCTTCTACAGTCCCTTTATCATGAGCCTCTGATCTGAAACCTAGGGGAATACTTCCTTGCATTGGAGGAGGGGTTGTTGATTCTCCCTGTAGTATCTTCGGCAGACCACTTCGCCTATGCTTCTGGAAAGTTAGAAAGTTGATCTGTAGGTTGGGTGATAATGCCTGAACTCTGTCTAATATTTACTCATAGGCTCTGGCTCCCTTGAACATGTAGTCGCAGGGAGAATCTTCATCTTCATACATTTTCATATTGCAATGAGGAAGATTATTTCCTATAATTTGATAAGGATCATGTTTTCTCAGTTCAAGATCTACCAATTTGATGTCTTCCAGTGATGCAGCTTCTACATTTGAATGACCAAAGTTAAGTAGTGAACACTTCCAAATCTGTACAAGAAAAAGTGGCCAAAACTTCTTTTGAGATGCTTTCAATTACGTTTCAATGCCACCTGTTATTATTTGGTAGGCCACCTCCCTACACACCAGTCTGTCGGGAAGGAATTTTAGAAGTGCATGAGGAGGAATCGAGCACCCGGAAACCCTGACATAGGAGAAACCCTCTTCAATAAACCAATTTGCAATCACCTTGAGGTTTCCCATGATTGGCTCTGAAATACGAGGGGGTGCATAAACATACAAAATTTGGTGCAAAGGTATCACTACGTCGTGACAAATTTTGTAAAATAAACCTTTAACATTCTCCTCCCATAGTTTAGAGTGATAAACATGAATGGGCTCCGCACAGGCTAGATTCCAGCTCCAATTCATCAAGGGGAATGGAGTCATGTAACAAATAACATCCATAATATATGCAGACATGTAAAAATATTCAGGTCGACCCTTTAATTTTTCCGTTTGATACTCTGCAATGTCCTTAGTTAGATTATCTGATAAAAATTTACCCCAGTTGAAACTATAACCCTCGGCTACTTTGTGTAGAAGTGGTACCCATTATGCAAGGAAATGGGTAGGTATTTTCCTCCCGCAAAGTCTACATAGAATCAGAGCTATATAAACCATGTATTCGTTTAATGGAGTTGTGGCATAAATACCATGGGTATCAACTCTAAATATCACTGGGATTACCCACCATTCTTTGATTATACCTGGATATGTTTGATCGAATTTTGTACACTCCTTTCTTTGAACTTCCTCTACGAATTCAAAATCATAAATGTATTTAGAAGTAGGGGACATTCTATACATTATTTGGATGTGCTCGAGTCTAAATGAGTCGACGATGACCTTTTGGCTATTTAGAATGCTCCTTGTCTGAATGTCGGTTTTCTCTAAATCCCAGCTTATCATGTCATTGTATGGCATGAGTCTCGGTCGTGTGGCTATTTTATGAAGCTTAGACTCTACTATGTCTTTGAGTTTATTTCCAGTCTTTTCATTTCTAAAATCGTCGGGGCAATTCCTAATCTCATAGTCTAAGGTTTCAAAAATCTGCCTCCAGGATTTGACTGAATCTACAACATGTGGCGTAGTGTCGGATACAACATCTCCATCTAGATTTGGGCTTTCACCTACCTCCTCACTCTTCTTAGGCACTTTTATGGGTGCCATGATGTTTGTGCTAAAATGGAAACCTGTTGCAAAGAAGAAATGTGTGAGTTCTTCTTAATGTAAATTGCTCCTAGTCTGAAAGTAAGAATGAAATTCGAAATAACAAACCTTTATTAACCTTTAACTTGTCTTAAATTTAGTGTACCGATACAGGCGATAATAATTAAATTCTTTATTGGGGATGGTACGCCTGGAGATACACACTTTATGTTAAAAACATCTCCATTAATCCGTTATAGATACTGCCACATATCGGTGATTCAAAACTAGGATTTCGAAAGGAATGTCATCGAAAACTCCTGAATAGCGAAATGAGAAAAGTTATTTAATAACCTTAATGTTGTTTTAAAATTAATTTAATTACATTTGAGTGCTTAATTCTTTTGAGATTTCATTTTTCGAAGTTTTGAGCATCGTGTCCCCAAGAGGTATGACACAAGTAAATCCCAAATTGTGAAACTGCGATGGGATTTATTTAGGCGCTAACCACTTGTTTTAACCCTTTAATTAATCACGATCAGGGGTTAGTCTTTACTTTTCATGGATTGGAGTATCAGGACTCCGACGACTCTTTAACGCAAGAAATCCCAAATCGTGAAATCGCGATGGGATTTATTATCATTAAACCTTCTTACCTTTTAATAAACATAGCATTAGCTTTTAAGAATTTTGCGACTTCAGGAATCGGGGTTTTAAGGAGACTCAAGGCCGACTCTTTGATTTCCTGAATTGTGACTGATTAACGATTTGTTAAGTATGTTTTAAAACTTAATTAATCATGATTAAAAAGTATTTTGTGAAAAGTGCGTCGGGACATTTGAAATGTTGTTTAAGTTGAGATGGTCAAAAAAGGACATGTGAAAGGCTTAGAAAGTCAATAACATTTTTAATTATTACTTTAAAATATGTTCAGATCCTTTTAAATAATCACTTTTTCGAGACTTCGGTATGGGACTTGGGAGTTGTTATTAAAAAACATACTTTGTGAATAGTCGAACCCTAAAACCTGGAAATCCCGAAAGACCTTTTGAATCCTTTTTAGAACTAAGGGTGGCTCTGTAACCAGAGAAAAATGGAGATTTGGATTTAGAGAAGAAAAATAAACCTTGTTTCAACATTGAGGATGGTAATATGTATATTAAAAATAAGAATTTAAAGTTTTTTTTTGTCCCGAAAAAAAAAAATTAATATGAATTAATAACTATAATATAATATTATTAT
>JZKD02S1673207.1:39132-51273 GCA_000966675.3 Picea glauca | reverse complement strand
TAACTTCGATTGGGATCTTGTTATATAATTTATTAAATCTTTGGATGAATTCAATAACAGTTTCTGAATTTTTCTTCCTTAAAGCCCCAAACTCAGTTAAATAATATAATTGATCATTCCTTTCACCCCATTGTCTGAGAAAAGAGTTTTCTAATGTGTCGTAGGATAATATCAAACCTGTGGGTAAACTTCAAAACCAGGTTCTCACCTGTCCTTCAAAATTTTGAACAAACAACCATGAATATACATCTTCATGTTCGAGACCGAGAATATCTGTGAATTGATCAAAGAAATTTATATGTTCGGCTGTGGTTTAGTTTCCCTCCCCTGTAAAATTAGGTAGTTTTTTCATGTAGTTTTCAAGTAAATCATGAAGGGGTTCTAGGAGTACCAAAGGAGCATATATGACAGCTACTTTAGCGAAAATCCTATGGGGTGGGGGTGGGGGTGGGCATTGATCACCCCCTCCTCCTCCTCCGACAACTGCCATAGATATTCTAGGAGAGGAAACCAGTACATTATAAAGGGGTTTTTCAAAGATGTATATTGATCCTTTAGCTTCTTTAGGATGAAGAAAAATAATTTCTGAGAATCATTTATTAGGAGATGAAAAAACTGAAAAAGGGGGAAACGCGACACGGGGACTCGGTTCCTCTGACTTGCAAGATATATAAATAGGAGAACTTGCAGGAGTTGAATCATGGTGTATGGTATACTCTTATAGACTTTGTGAGGTCAGGAAATCTAACTGAAGATTTGGTGGGATATCAATCAAAGCGAGCTTTACTGAAGGATTCTCACCTTCGCTTACGCAGGAGGTAGTCAGATGAGTTTCAGATTTAATTTTTGGGAAAACTAAATTTGGGTTTATGGTCTTGAATTCAAATGTATTAGCCGATGTTTCTTCGAAAAGGTTTTGGGTGGAAAATTCTTGCAAAGTTAGATTTCAAGAAGAATCTTAGCCTTATACTACGTGTATTTAGGTTGGTAGACCGTAGTAGTTTGCTTAAGGAAACCTCTTGTTTTTAGTATTTTTTCAGGATCAAAAACAGGCATGGTCTGCTTATCATCTGGGTTTTGTCTAGTGTTCCTTCGACTGGATGCAAAATTACTTAAACATGGATTCTCCAAGTGAATAATAACTTGGCCTTTAAAAAGTGTTCACTGTTTTTTCACTATCAAAGAGAGAAACTTACAAATGTCGTTCTCCCAGGGAAAATAATTTTGTCTCTCTGTCCCCGACAATGACACCAAAAATATGTTGTTCCAAAGTTTATACTTAAGGCTTGAAAGTATAAGAGTAGGAATCCGAAAAATAAAGAGGGTCTATGATATAAAGAAAGGAAACACAACTCTTACAGGAAAGAAGCTATGGCTGATTTCTGAGTTGACTTTGTCTAGCTTCTAATTGTTCCTGGACGCTAATGTCCTGCTAATTGGCCACCCATGAATGGTCAAGTTCAACTCGGGTGGTAGCATTTTTTAATATGGTGTTAAAAAAAGTTAAAATGATACTGGTCTGATATGTAAAACCGGGTTCTATATTGGGTTGTCTCGTAACAGGTACAGTCATGGAGGAAAAAGAATTTTAATGATTGTCTTTTTTTTAGGTTGTTGTTTCTATTTTAGATTATGTAAGAAAAAATTCCCATATTTTGAATTAATAGTATAACAAAATCAAAGGTCGTTTCCTATATCTAAGTTAAAATGAAAATCATGCATGAAATGAAAGAAAACATAAATTTGTGGAACAATGTGAGGCATCGACCAAGGAAGAATCTCACTTTGTGAAAGAAGAAGAAAATAGACAAGAAAAACTTTAATAAAGCATAAGATATAGAAATATAAGCAATTCACAGGTCTTGTACCTGCTGATAGCTGATACAGAGAAAACAATGTAAACAATTAGATGACTAAAATAATCAATCACCATAGTAGAGTTTGTGCTATATGGCATCTAAGAATTCATCAAAGATATATAAGAAATTATGTTAAGTATGAAATAACAGAGGAACAAATAACTCAAACTTGATGGGATCTGGAGTCTTCAATTTTCATTTGTATTAATTCTGGAAAAACAAAAAATTTCTCTGCTACAATTGGCTAAGGAAAATCCCCCATGCTCCAACTTTCAAAATTGTATTTATACAAAGAAAATCATCAACCCTAGATGGTTGGTATTCTCCTAATCTCCTAGGCACTAACGGTTACAGAATACAAAATTTGAACCAGTTTGCTCGGTTACTTTTTACTTTCCTAACAGTTGGACAAAAATGAGCATACATGCATTACTTCACCATTTCTTTGAAGCGCTTCCTTCACTCGATCCAAAAAACTTGACACACCTATCAAGAAACTGCACCAAAATTCTGGAAGGTTTTGTCATATCCTTTGCTTCAAACACATATAACTTCCTCTGAATTTTGGGCAACCTGTCTTCAATATTTCCCTTTTCAAACTTTGTCAACTGCAACTGCAGATTTGGATTTATTAACCATTTATCCATTTGGGTGATTTCAAGCTTCTTCAATTGTGAAATCTCGAGTTGGGCTTCATTCCATCTCTCCTTGATATGCAGTTGATGCCTTACAACATTGATCTATCCTAATATCCTAGGACAATAACCTTTACCAATGCCCAGTGTTTTTGTATCTAGCTGATCAAACACTTCTTCACATTATTTCTTAACTTCTCTTGCCATTTTCCTACTTTCGACAATATTGGTCTCCCATGTTTTTAATATGATGTCTCCCCTGATCTATTCTTCTATAGTCAACATTGGTATTGTTGGTACTTCCTCTCTAGCCAAAAAATCTATTGCCTTTTTAAAAGTAGCGCGAGCTGCTGTAGCCTCTTTTTCCTTGAAAGCAATGTTATCTAGTGAGTGGATTATTTCCAGGAAGTAGTTTTGAATGACTTCTATTTCAGAAATCATGTTTTGATGTTCTGCTTGTAGTTTCTCATCCATGTCTAGTGCTTGGGATTGAAATGTTGTGATATTCACAACTTTTCTTTCAATGGAATTCAACTCATCATGTAGTTGTCTCACTAACTCTTCCTACCAAATAACCTGTACTTGACTCATTTGCATCTCCTTGTTCGCTTCCTCTAAACTAGACTTCAACAATTGCATTTCCTGTTTGTCAGTAGTTCTGGCATGTTCAACTCTTTGATTTACCTCCTCTCAAATATTATTTTCCATGTACCTTATTTGGTCCTGCAACTGAGCTATCATTTGATTTTTTTGTTTCAGCCTTGTTTTCAGAGAGTCAACTGAGAATAAATTGGTCATTGCCAAAGATCCCATAGAGCCTACTACTTATGTAGTGAAATATTCCTCTTCTAGGTTCTTTCCATATACAAGCACTCTGTGTTTCTTCACCATTCTGCCTTCTCTTAGATGCATTTCCTCTTTTACTACAACCTTCCTCTTCTTACTGAAAAAGTAGTTAGAGAAGGTATCTCTTCTCTAGAGATAGGAGTAAGGTCACTTACATATATGACTTCTACATGGGGGGTCCCAAAAGTTGATTGTAAAGGAGTTAATGATGAAATAGGGCTGACCAATTCTGAAGATTGAGTTTCTCCTACTGTTTTAGGGATATCAACAGGAATAATTGATGATAAAAGAGGAATCATTTGACTCAACGTTGAAGGTGTCTCGAGACTAACTTCTGTTATAGACTTTGGGTGCTTTGTTTTTGAAGATTTTTCTTTTTGTGATGACGCTTCAGTCTTCTTTTGATTTTCTTCTGCAGTCCCTTTATCATGAGCCTCTGATATGAAACTAGGGGAATACTTCCTTGCATTGGAGGAGGGGTTGTTGATTATCCCTGTAGTATCTTCAGCAGACCACTTCGCCTGTGCTTCTGGAAAGTCAGAAAGTTGATCTGTAGGTTGGGTGATAATGCCTGAACTCTGTTTAATATTTCCTCATAGGTTCTGGCTCCCTTGAACATGTCGTCACAGGGAGAATCTTCATGTTCATACATTTTCATATTGCAATGAGGAAGATTATTTCCTATAATTTGATAAGGATCATGTTTTCTTAGTTCAAGATCTACCAATTTGATGTCTTCTAGTGATGCGGCTTCTACGTTTGAATGACCAAAGTTAAGTAGTGAACACTTCCAAATCTGTACAAGAAAAAGTGGCCAAAACTTTTTCTGAGATGCTTTCAATTACATGTCGATGCCACCTGTTATTATTTGGCAGGTCACCTCCCTACACACCAGTCTGTCGGGAAGGAATTTCGGAAGTGCATGAGGAGGAATCGAGCACCCGAAAACCCTGACATAGGAGAAACCCTCTTTAATAAACCAATTTGCAATCTCCTTGAGGTTTCCCATGATTGGCTCTGAAATACGAGGGGGTGCATAAACATACAAAATTTGGTGCAAAGGTATCACTAGGCCATGAAAATTTTTGTAAAATAAACCTTTAACATTCTCCTCCCATAGTTTAGAGTGATAAATATGAATGGGCTCCGCATAGGCTAGATTCCAGCTCCAATTCATCAAGGGGAATGGAGTCATGTAACAAATAACATCCATAATATATGCAGACATGTAAAAATATTCAGGTCGACCTTTTAATTTTTCCGTTTGATACTCTGCAATGTCCTTATCTGATAAAAATTTACCCCAGTTGAAACTGTAACCCTCGGCTACTTCGTGTAGAAGTGGCACCCATTATGCAGGGAAATGGGTAGGTCTTTTCCTCCCGCAAAGTCTACATAGCAACAGAGATATATAAACCATGTATTCATTTAATGGAGTTGTGGCATAAATACCATGGGTATCAACTCTAAATATCACTAGGATTACCCACCATTCTTTGATTATACTTGGATATGTTTGATCGAATTTTGTATACTCCTTTCTTTGAAATTCCTCTACAAATTCATAATTATAAATGTATTTAGAGGTAGGGGACAGTCTATACATTATTTGTATGTGCTCGAGTCTAAACGAGTCGACGATGACCTTTTGGTTGTTTAGAATGCTCCTTGTCTGAATGTTGGTTTTCTCTAAATCCCAGCTTATCATGTCATTGTATGGCATGAGTCTCAGTCGTGTGGCTATTTTATGAAGCTCAGACTCTACTATGTCTTTGAGTTTATTTTCAGTCTTTTCATTTCTAAAATCGTCGGGGCAATTCCTAATCTCATAGTCTAAGGTTTCAAAAATCTGCCTCCAGGATTTGACTGAATCTACAACATGTGGCGTAGTGTTGGATACAACATTTCCATCTAGATTTGGGCTTTCACCTACCTCCTCACTCTTCTTAGGCACTTTTATGGGTGCCATGATGTTTGTGCTAAAATGGAAACCTGTTGCAAAGAAGAAATGTTTGAGTTCTTTTGAATGTAACTTGCTCCTAGTCTGAAAGTAAGAATGAAATTCGAAATAACAAACCTTTATTAACCTTTAACTTGTCTTAAATTTAGTGTACCGATACGGGCGATAATAATTAAATTCTTTATTGGGGATGGTACGCCTGGAGATACACACTTTATGTTAAAAATATCTCCATTAATCTATTATAGATACTGCCACATATCGGTGATTCAAAACTAGGATTTCGAAATGAATGTCATCGAAAACTCCTGAATAGCGAAATGAGAAAAGTTATTTAATAACCTTAATGTTGTTTTAAAATTAATTTAATTACATTTAAGTGCTTAATTCTTTCGAGATTTCATTTTTCAGATTTTTGAGCATCGTGTCCCCAAGAGGTATGACACAAGTAAATCCCAAATTGTGAAACCACGATGGGATTTATTTAGGCGCTAACCACTTGTTTTAACCCTTTAATTAATCATGATCAGGGGTTAGTCTTTACTTTTCGTGGATTGGAGTATCAGGATTCCGATGATTCTTTAACGCAAGAAATCCCAAATCGCGAAATCGCGATGGGATTTATTATCATTAAACCTTCTTACCTTTTAATAAACATAGCATTAGCTTTTAAGAATTTTGCAACTTCAGGAATCGGGGTTTTAAGGAGACTCAAGGTCGACTCTTTGATTTCCTGAATTGTGACTGATTAACAATTTGTTAAGTATGTTTTAAAACTTAATTAATCATGATTAAAAAGTATTTCGTGAAAAGTGCGTTGGGACATTTGAAATGTTGTTTAAGTTGAGATGGCCGAAAAAGGACATGTGAAAGGCTTAGAAAGTCAATAACATTTTTAATTATTACTTTAAAATATGTTCAGATCCTTTTAAATAATCACTTTTTTGAGACTTCGGTATGGGACTTGGGAGTTGTTATTAAAAAACATACTTTGTGAATAGTCGAACCCTAAAACCTGGAAATCCCGAAAGACCTTTTGAATCCTTTTTAGAATTAAGGGTGGCTCTGTAACCAGAGAAAAATGGAGATTTGGATTTAGAAAAGAAAAATAAACCTTGTTTCAACATTGAGGATGGTAATATGTATATTAAAAATAAGAATTTAAAGTTTTTTTTTCTCCCGAAAAAAAAAAATAATAATATGAATTAATAACTATAATATAATATTATTATGAATGAATGTGAATGTGAATGTGAATGTGACAACATTAGAATAAATGTATAATATGATATAATAATATTAAATATATAATTTATTCATAATATAATATCAATTAATAACTATAATAAAATAATATTATGAATGCATACATAGGAAAAGGTCAATACTTATTATATTTTATTATATTATAATACAAATGTGAATGTCGTTGATGTATTAGAGGATATACTCATTATATATTATTATGATATAATACAAATGTGAATGTGCCAAACTTATTAGAGGATATTTGTAGTATGAATTAAAGATGAAAAGATCAACACATGCTACCAATTAATATGAATCAATTATTATATAAACATTATATAATACTAGATTAATAAGTATATTACAACTGTATAAATACTAATTAAATATTATATAATAATTATATAATCTTACAAATTAATAATAATAATAATAATAATATTATTATTATAACAATACATTATTAATATATAATGAACGTACACATTATTACTGAATGATAATGGAAATATAATAAATAAATGACAATAGATATCATGCAATAAATAACCAAAGTACTAATAATATAAAATAACCCATTTTGAGTATTTCTAAGATATTGAACATATCCCAAGACGATCTCACCAAGATCTTAACTAAGATTAGGTGTACATATGGTTAAATATTGTCAAATAGAAACATAACACCTAATAATCATTGACTTTTGTATGTCCAACTCAATTATTATGGTTGATGAAATTCTTTGAAATTGTATTGGTTATTGAATTTCTAACTCAACAAGCATGGTTTTTCTTATAAGGGCTATTTTTGGAGAAACATTCCTCTAATGACTAGTCCAAATGGAAAGGTGCAAATAGAAGAACCTGATGAACAACCATGGTAGTGGCTCATGCACTGAATTCGACTGAAGACACGTCCCGACCCACCAGAGTCGGATGTCGAGAAATGGCATACCATGCATAGGACGAGGGTGCATAGTACATAGACATTGTGCATAATTAGAGTAGGATTTTGGTATATTAGTTGTAACCGACGTAATAAGTAGGAAAATTATACAGCATGACACAATAAAACAAGACGAGATAAGTTGTACCCCGAAACAGATTTAGAAGATTCAGAGGAGATTAAGGATAACTATCATAGTACATCCCAAAGGAAAAAATAGTGGGACATGATAGTTGGCTACCATGATGCAATCAAATACGATGGTGGAGAGGTAGGTAGTTAGCACTCAAACATGTGATGGAATCCTAGGGAATGGGAATCAATTATGGCAATAATTCCCCATGGCGCACGGTAGTTATGGAAATAAATTCCATTATCAATGATGGATATAGATCTCAAGAGATAGATTGGAGCTAGGTATCCTGGGAGAGAAGTCACCCATTGAGTATTTAATGTCCAAATTCCACTCTTCACCTTAGTATTTTCACATAACAGGTCGATTATACAACTAAATAGGTTGATTGCTGAGATTTCTGTGGTGAGGAGTGTTTTGGGGTGAAATCGGAAAAACCACAGTAATATCCATTGAGTGTCGACATTTCAGATCCAAATCAGGATCCATCATCAGGACAAGAAGCCTGGGATCCAAATCAGGATCCATCATCCATCAATAGTCACCGAGTGTAGAACGCCTAGATCACTAAGAGTGTCAAAAGTTCAAGAAATTTGTATCGCATAATCAGTACAAGTAACCCATCCAGGCACAATTGCCACATAGATTCCATAATAGAGATCCCAAACAAAAGGTAACAGTATCGAAGCCCAAAGTCATTAAGAATTCAATAAGGATAATGGCCTTGCCAAGTAAAACCCAATCACAAAAGAAATTCCAAGTCGTTTAAGGACCAACATGTGCCCGAGACCGAACCGTCAAACAGTGTAGGTGTCATAGGACATACGGTGGGAAAGGTTCCTTGACTTCGATATGCATATTATAATGTACAACACGAGGTAAAATTCCCATAGTTGTGCTTCGACACATACACATAGATAATCCAGAGGACAAATGGAAAACGGTGAGTGGTCACCCAGAAATGGGCCAAGCCCCTCAAACAATCAAGTATATTCGCATTGGTATACTTCCCACATTTTGGTCGAGGCTCGCCTGTCAATGTGTGCATCACATTCTTGATCAATCAATTGCATGGATGATTCCTCTAGCTCAACAAGCCATACCCAATTGGCGTTGATGTTATGAACCTAGTTTCAATTCTTCCTGTAGTGGGAGAAAAGATAGCAGTAGTGATAAAGGATAATGATGCAGTGCACAAGGAGATCTACACAAAGTATAGTATGCGCAGGGGATTGCGCAGAGTGGTTATTATAGAGATAAACAACCACAATGTCCGATTCACCATGCAACTACTTGCCCACAAAATTATTTGCAAATGCCAAAAATATGAATTCCCATTTGGAGTAGTCATCATCACCAAATGATACGTCGATAGAGTTAGGATGGCTTGGGAAAGACAACGATTGAATGAATTCATACAATATATCCTCGAAACACAATATTTTAGGAGTTTCACTACTTCTAGGTGTCACTACTCCTACCCATGGTTGTATGGAAACCACCACCCCACCACAGTTATAAGGCATAGGCCTTGACTTGGTTTGTGACACAAAAGTTTTTGGAGCTACAACATACCAAGGATAGGAGAATCTAGGTCAAGACTAACACTTCATTTGAATTGTAGTTTACTTAACTTCAACAAGCGGTTGCACCAACACTATGCATATCGCGCAACATCATAGATAAGTATGAGGACCGCCTCCTGTTTGAATGCAATTTCCATAATGTGCTTGTTTATACACACATAGATATAGGAAGAATTTGTTATGATTCCATTATGTATCATCGAAGAATACTCAAGAAAGTTGTCACTAAGTGGCCAGAGAAATTATGGACTACACCCGAGGATGAACTCAAGAAACTAGAAAAAAGGACGAAGAAAATGTGGGAGAATAAAAATTAAGAGCAAGCCCAATAGAAGGGTAAAGAAAAGGTGGGAGAGAAGAAATAAGATGCGACATCCCAAGGAAAGGTAAGGACCTGCAAGCCTGCGGATGCACGCAGATGCTACTAAAGAGGAAGAAAAAGGGAAAGGACCCAAGAGGAAGTTGACGCAGACAAAATAATCCAAGTGGATCTCAATGGCCATCCACCTTTTCCACTAAATAAACATTTCGAGCCTATGGTTTTGATAAAACATGATATTCACCCTTTTGATGGGAAATGAAATGTAATTCCATCTTCATTTTTTAATTACAGAGATCATGTAATGATTTCCTAGTGGTTTTATGTACATGCCTACAACATAATGTTAATGCAAAAGATCCCATTAGAACTTCGTAGTTAAGAACTCTCTGGCTAGAGTAGTACTAGGATGGGTGACCACCCAGGAAGTCCTGGTGTTTTACATGCCTATGAAATTTTATAAACTTAGTCCAATTTATCCCACGTGCATCATGGGAACTTGTTGTCCCTTGACCAAGTTTTGAGGATCCTTGATCAGGTTTGACCTATTTTTGGGACTTCGACAGGCTGTCAAAGGAAGAGCGCAAGACAAAGCAGAGATCGCAGGATCTTGACCCCTTTTAGGGCCCTTTTTGGGATTCAGGATTATGTAATGGGTATGGGGATGTCAGCCCATGGGTTTACCCATGCTTAGGCCTATTTTGTAATGTATAAATAAGTAGCTAGGCTAAGTAAGTAGGGAACTACAAGTTCGATCTATGTGATCGAAAGTGCTAAGTGATGAGTATATATTGCTTTTGTGCATACTGTATGAGGCTTTCATAGCTCATTTCAAGCGAGTGTAAGAGATTTAGAAGAGGCTTAGTGTTGTAACCTATCCAGGGGAAGGAGGATCTAGCGAGGTGCGCAGATCTCTTGTCCTCTACGGGGTAGGGTTTTTCTGGCTCTGTGAATGTAACTGATTGAAGAAGTTAATAAAGAAGATGAAGAGTTGGTGAACATAGCCCTAGTGTGGGGGTGAAACATGTACATGTTGTGTTGTTATGCTTTGTGTGATGTGTTGATATGTTTATATGTTAACTTTCTTAGTGCTTTGATATAGATGAATGGTAGATAGATATGTTAATGCTATGTGCTTAATAGTATGGATCTGGACTATGTGGATGTGATTAGTGCTTGAATATAGTAGATCTGGTTAAATATTGCAATTCTTTGTAATTAGGGTTTAACTGCGTTGTAAACTAAAACTGGATATTGGTAAACTATAACTTTTAAGTGCCCTGTTAAGGTGTTACAGTCACAGGTCTGTGTCCCAGCTAAGGTTGCATACACTGGAGTCTTGCAACCACCCCTGCCTCTACCTTGGGTGAGACTTCATCTGCTTTACGGGTGTTGGCAAAAGGGCCAGTAGTTAAGTTTTTGTTGGTGCGTTGTTGTAGAGTTGAACCCTGGGTCTGCCCTTGTGCCAACAAATGGTTCCGTTGTCGGGACTGAAATTGTTATTGCTGCGAACTAAGGAAATAGAAGCTTTGTGTGAAGATCCGACATGAAATTGTGAAAGCTATGTGCATATATCTATCTCTCTAGTGCACAGTATTCTACCCGATCTGTGAATATCTATGCTAAGAAAATAAGTCATATATGAAGAAAAGATGTAAGATATAAAAGATTTGTGCTTTGAGAAAGGTAAAACTGAGATTTTTTTTTTTCTTAAAGAGGTAAGATCTGCAAGCTCTGGGCTTTGATAAAGGTAAGAATAGTGAAAAGTTTTAGATCTAGAAGATTTGTGCTTTGCTGAAGACAATATTAGTGGAAATTTTTGTTTCTAAAGTATGGATCTAGGTATGCTTGATAAGATTTGTCCTAGCTTGAAAACTAGGGCACTAATAGATGAAAGAAGATTTGATATGAGTAGATCTGATAAGAATAGTGAAAGATATGTTATAACTATGCATAGAGAGAATGTTTGGACTAACAAATAGATGTAGGATCCTAGAAAGATTTTTTTGTAGGTTAGCTACTATGATCCTAGTGCGTAGTACAAGAAAGGTTCAAGATCATTTAAAATAAAATGAGGATTAATCCTTTGTTACAGTTGCAGAAGACTGGGACATCTGGCTAAGGAATTCCCTGCTAGAATATCTAGTTGTCTTTGTTGTAGAGATATGGACCATGAAGTATTGAATTGCTCTAGAATGATTGCTAAGGTTGAAAGAATGAATATGAACCAAGAAATCCCTAAGGCAGATCCAAAAACTAAGATTATGGTAGAACCCCATAAAGAATTAGAGAAAGTATTGCTACAAATGAAAGAAACCCTGAAATACCACCGATATATCAAATTATCAGAGATGTTCAAAGAAAAAGAGTGCATTGAAGCAAGAATAGGAGACTTCAACATTGACTGTGTTTTGAATGAGGAAACACAAGTGAATATAATGACAGAAAGAACTTGGGAATCTATAGGAAAGCCTACTATGATTTCTTCATTGGGAGTGTTTGCACTCTTTTCGTCGTTTGATGAGCAAAAAGTGAGTGCTTACATGCCTAGTTGGGCTCTGCTAGTCATGACAACTGTATGGTAAAAGGTTAGAAAGAAAACAACAAAGC
>JZKD02S1673207.1:3174-14883 GCA_000966675.3 Picea glauca | reverse complement strand
TCATTCTATTCTATGCCATGACCAAGTTCTCTTTAAGGGTATGAAGGATATCCTCTCGAATTGTAAGTGTTTGGTCAACCACCTGGAACTTCGAGGTACCCGGTAAGTATGAGAGAACTGAAGGTGGCTTATATCCATATACTGCTTCAAAAGAGGTCATGCGAGTAGTTGTATGGTATGTAGTGTTGTACCACCATTCGGTGAGGGGTAACCATTGAGCCCACTGGTGTTGTTTTTCAGAGGCAAAGCACCTCAAATATGTTTCCAAACACTTGTTGATAACTTTCGTTTGACCATCCGTTTGGGGAAGATAAGCTGAGCTGAGATGCAATTGTGTGCCTTGTAGCTTAAACAACTCTTGCCAAAAATTGCTTGTGAAAGTTGGGTCTCGATCGGAAACAATAGAGTGCGGCATGCCATGAAGCTTGAAGACCTGGTCCATGAAAATTTGAGCCACCATGGATGCAGTAAATGGGTGGGGAGTTTAGTTAACTGACCCATAGCTTTTTGTTCTGTCGGCAAATTTCCTTTATTCATGCTTTGTTAGGTACATGTGGGTTGTAGTGGGCCTAATAGCGTGCACACGCGTGCAGTAATGGGTTAGGGCGCGTGGGCCTTGACCCAAGAGGATTTTCAAAGAGTTTGTTCAACATAGTTTTGGAAAGGAAGGGATATGAGTTGGCCTGATGCCAGGTAATCATGTGTGGTGTAAGTTAGGGTCATAAGAGATGCCCCCTAATGTGTGAGGTCAAAAGAGCATCTGATGGCCGGAATACACTACCAATATTTTACCAATCTTTACTGATATGCTGAATGAGTGAGCCCAAGGATCAAGAACCAGGAGGTATCATCTGCAAAATAACAAATGTCTCACCAAGGCAGGCATACCCATGCTTGGGATAAAATAGAACCATGGCTACCAATCAAATACACTGTAGATCCATGTCAAATAACTATAAAGAGTAGCCGCGAATAATACACAGCGGAGCTACATCTCGAAATCAGAAAGATATACATATAGAGTATCCATCTTCCAGAAGATGATTCGGCCTGATGGATGTACTTCAGAGCTCGAGAAACAACTTCAAAATCTTCTAAAACTTGGGTAGGAGTGTAATATGAGTGTACGAATGCACTACCCAGAGGTCTTCGACGACTCATCGGTTATGGACTTAATAATATTGATGATCGGTCTGAAGGCTTCCATGATTTTGAACAAGGACTTGATTGGACGTTCAGGATGGCCAGGTATGTGGACAAGAGACATATTGCATAGGGGCTTAGTGACAAACTTCCCTTGGACAAAAACATGACAAGTGATAAGACTCAGGCAGCATATATGTTAATCATAAGTCTACGAAGCAGGAGGCAACACAAACTCTCCATATGTTTGGAAGAGTAACCAAACAGTGGAGGACACAACTCTTATATAGAGAGAAAATATTCCTAAGGTCGTACTACATCCCATAGTCTGGTAATCAAATGGACAGATGTGCTTTATCCAAGGGTGACTCATTATGCTGCCAATAAAGAAAATACTTTTCCCATCCTCTTTTTGGAGTATATTTGATTTTTTTGTTCTTTTTGATGATTTTTGAAAAAGAATAAAGGAATATTACGTTACAATGGAGGAACAAGTACTGCAAACATACAAGCTCAAGGCACAAGGACAAGACTGATGTTCTAGTAAAATGATACTCGAGAAAAATCCTCCAGTGGCCAAAGGTGTTAAGATGCAGAAGCAAACTATCTCAAGGATGATGGATAAGGTATGCAAATGCGGTTGATAGAACACACAATGGTAACGTCCTTCAATGTAAGTTTAATGAGCCCAAAGAAGGTAGACTCGATGGTTTTTCATATTTAGAGAGTCTGAAAAAGCATAAAAGGAGACTTCGGTGGGGTACCTTTTTCGACAATAGTCTAGTCGGTTCGAAAAAGGGATAAACTAGCACTGATTAGACGTCAATTCAAAACCATTTTAACGAGTGTGACAAGGACAAGATCACTCGGCTATTTTTTCACTTTTAAGGAGTGTGAAAAAAGATTAACTATGGACTCCATCAAGAATATTCTTCTAGACCAATTTAACGAGTGTGAAAGAATAAGGTCACTTAGCGATATTTTCAATTTTAGAGAGTTTGAAAAGAGCTTAACTATGGACTCCGTGGGGGTTTCTTTTTCGTAAATTTAGTCCCTCAGGCCTGAAAAAGGAATAAAATTATACCTAAGAATACTCTTCTAAATAATGGGAATTCGATAGAGTATAACTTTGTTCGTATAGTTGACCGTCCGGACCGAAAAAGGGGTAAACTACCGCCGGACAGACGTGACTTCAAATTTCAGTTTAACGAGCGTGAAAGGTCATAAGATCGCTCGACAATATTTTCATTTTTAGAGGGTCTAAAAAGGGCTTAAAAGGAGACTCGTTATTTTTTGGGAGTCCTGAGGGTAAGAAAAAGAGTCGAAAAGACTCATGCAAATGAGGCTCAAACTCGTATTCAGGAAAAACTATACAGACTCCCGAGCCTACGGTAGCTTTAGAAACGGCATGGACACCATAATGCAACCAGGACCTACCTAGGGAATCCATGTTTTGGTAAGCTCTACCACCAAGTTGCGATACTTCTAGAGCAGATATGACGGTTCCATGTCACAACCGGATGGGATCGATCCTATAGCATAAGAAAAAGGCAACGATATGAAAAAGTTGGGGTGATATCCTACCTTATATGCTCAAGTTGATTTTTGAAAAAACAATTTTTTTTTTTTTTGGACTGTCAATATTTTTTCGAAACTCAAAAAAAACGTCCCAATACCTGATCAAATCCCTCCCATATAAATCCTAGATCACTCTAAATGGTTTTTGATATAAATAAACTGATAAGGGGGCCAAAAAAGTGACAAAAAGAGGCCAAAAAGTCTATAAATAGAAGCTGACAGCTCATTATCACCATTGCTGATTTGGAAATTGACTTTGGAGCCAAAAGACTCCCTTTGCCAAAGATCGTGATTCTGGGAGCTACAGTGGACGAAACAGACTTCTGCTTGGACCAAGTAAGTACAAAATCCCTTATCTATCTATTCAATACTTCAACTTAAGCATTTAAGTTATTTTTTGGGTGGGCGTCGATCTCAAAAAGGTCGGCCCTAGGTACACGCAGGTTGTCCAGCGACAGCCCGCGGGTACACACGTGCAGAGCAAAGCCTGCACATGTGTACGTGTGACTGTCACCTCGATAGACCACGTGTACCCCCCCTATTGATGGAAAAGACAATGAAAAGAAGTATTGACCCTCCTTTACCTTGTTGTGTTGGCAGGATGTATGTCCAGTGGAGGGAAAGGGAGCATGAGGCAATCAGTGAGTTGGCTGCTGCAGATCCGAATGTTGTGGTCGTGCTGATGTAGCGCGGTTTTCTCAAATTCTTTTTATGTCCGTTTATGCACGCGCAACCAAGGCTACTAAATGCCTTCATTGATTAATGGCATCCTGATGCAGAGGTGTTCATGCTAGAGGGGCAATCCTTGGTGCCCACCACCGAGGACATTTACTTTCTGACTGGCCTCTCAAGGAGAGGGGAACCAGTCAATTTCCATACTTTTCCTATGGGGCCGAGAAAGATCTCGAAGTTGGTAGTTGAGTACTGTGAGGCTGGGACAGATCGTAGAGGTTCCCAGGTACCTATTAGCAATATTACCAACTTAGCACTACAGACTATCTTGTTGCTTATTGGGCGGATTACTGGCTCAGCAGCCGTGCATCAGGCTTTGCGTGCACAGATGAACTGTGTTATCCAGTGCATGAATGCACAAAATTTTGACTAGAGTACCACGCTATTGGAGTGTATGAAGAGGAAATTGACAGATTGCCGACAACGGACATAGAGGAACATCCGGTTCGGGACTATCTTGTGTTCGTTCTTTTTCGAAAGAGTTCCATGCTTCAGTCCTCAGGGTTGTAGTACGAGGACATCTGGCCTCTTTCCCCGCAGTGTGCAGATGGGCAGTGTTACTGCCACGACAGGGTGGTGGAAGGACTATTGAGGCCTTCGATGACAAATTTTTTGCTTGGCTGTCACGATAGATCCCTGCTATCGAGGACTACCCATATGTGGGGATAGGCTTCTCTAGAGATCCAGAGATACCCGTGCCTCCTGGTGAGGAGCGAGGGGAGATGGGTAAGTCTCCACCTTTGTAGTTTTTTTGTTTGTATATGTAATTTTTATGTCATTTTTTTATATATATATCATTTTTTGTATGCCAGAGTATTTGATGGGTGAACGTTTATTGCATGCATATGTGGGACCCGTGCGACCTGCCGACTATGCATGGAATAGGCGTCGCCCACGGCCGAAATCCACGGTTGCCGCCACTGGGGGAGAAACAGTAGCAGGGAACCTCCCAGCAGGAGAGGCCGAGAGGGTCCTTAGGCGAATTTAGCTGAACTTTACTACGCTTACTCGCACAGTCCCAATGGCAGAGATAGAAGACCTGCCGCCATCCATGTAGCCTCATGTTGTGGGGGCACCTTAGACATGGGTCTATTTTTTTAGGCGTTTATCCCATGCAGTAGATGATTACAATGGGGCCCATAGGACCTGAACAGACTTTAGACTTTTTTATGTGCCACGAGCACCTTGTTGTATATATTTTTTTAGGGCATAAGCCCGGTGGCTCGTTACTATTCCCATTTTTGAGGTGCTTGCATCCATCTATGTACTCTGAGGATTTTATGATGTTTATATATGGTTTTTTTTATATTTTTTATGTCTTATGGATTCTGTGTGAAAAAATGTATTTACATGCTTATGTCCATGTTCTTTTTATATGTGGACGAGATGCCAATCTAAAATTTGATTAGATAGAGTATCTGTGATTTGGTTTAATCTCCTAGGAACATGAAAATAGGTAATATAATCAAAGTTGTGTTCTAAGAGATGTACCCTAAGGCATCGTCGATGTAAAGTTGGATCATGAACCCAGTATATTCTGTTTAGCTGCAACACAACCAGTTGAGCGTCTAGATAGACCCGTAGACGAGAGATACCCAATGACAATGCATCACGAAGCAACTCAATAACTGCACTATACTCAGAAAAATTATTTGTGGTGTCACCTAAGCATATACCTCCGGAAGATAACAACTGACCCTGTGGTGTAAATATTACCCAAGCTGCAGAGGCAAGCCTCCACATGTGTCAACTAGCACCGTCCACATACCCAATGAACACCTTGGACCCACTTGACATCTGCCATATTGATGAAAGATAACATCAATGACACGTCCATAACACTTGTAAAAGAAACGTAAAAAAGTAATAGTACAAAGACCATACATATGTTACAAAAAGTTACCCACAGTGACCTATCTATGAGTAATACTTCTTGAGGTAGAGCCCATTCCTAGGCTCCGCCAAAGCATTCCCTTCAAAATCAACCAAATGATAAGCGCCCTTTTTTAAAACCTATTTGACAATGAAGGGTTCGAACCACATGGGTTTAAACTTTCCTTCCCCCAGGGGGTCCTTGTCTTGGTCGTAGACCAGGACAAGGTCGCCCTCAAAAAAAATCTGAGGACAAACGGACCTATCATATTGACACTTGACCTTATGTTTATGAGCCTCATTGGCTAGGGCTGCATCGCGACACTGCTCATCAATCTGCTCAAGGTGTACTAACTGTTCTTCAAGTGGAGAAGTATCTGGCAATAACTGTACTGCCAATTTCAGAGATGGGATTTGACATTCAATGGGAAAGACTACCTCCAGCCCGTAAATGAGTTGGAAAGGTGAGAAACCGGTTGCAGTCTTAACTGATGTTCGATAAGCCCATAATGCCGAGTATAACATCAAATGGCAGTTTGACTTGGTTGAGTTGATAGTTCGCTGTAGAATCGTCTTAAGAGTTTTGTTTACAGCTTCCACCTGCCCATTGGCTTGAGGGTAGTAAGGTGATGAATGTATCTTCCGTAACCCAAGCTTCGATGTTAATTCAGACATCATTTGGTTCTGAAAGTGACTGCCATGGTCAGTGACAATCTCTCTCGGGATGCCGAACCGTGCTATAATCTGGTTGAATAAGAAGAGAGCTGCAGTCTCTCCATCATCTTTAAATGTTGGCATAGCTTAGACCCACTTAGTGAAGTAGTCGACAGCTACGATGATATAGCAGTGCCCCCTTGCTGACGAGGGGTTGCATGTAGTGTAATCAATCCCCCACTTAGTGAAGGGACCAACTGTGATGATAGGAAACATAGGAGTGGGATGTGCCCTCATCTTCTGTGAGAAGACTTGGCATGGATGGCACTTCTTGACCGATTTGATATAATCTTTGATAAGTGTCGGCCAGAAGTAACCTGCTCATAGAATCTTTTGGGCTGTTCCCAACCCAGATAAATGACCGCCAAAGGATCCAGTATGACAATCGTTGAGCACTATGATGGCCTCGTCATGAATGAGACATCAACACAAGATGTAGTCTACACCTCTCCGATACAACGTATCATCGAGTATGAGATAATTCTGAGCATGATGGCGTATCCGCCGACGCTCATCATGAGAATCAAAGGTGGGGCACTTCAAAGTTTGGAGATAGATAAGTGTATATCCATACCAGGGGTCTGATGATTCAATCAAAAACATATTCCCCCCGGATAGGCGATTCCTCAGGCACAACATCACTTGACTCAACCGAAAGTTCCGAAATAAGTTCTGCGAAGACCAATGACTTCTTGGACTTTTCTGAAACGAAGTCTAAGTCAAATTCTTAGAGGATGACCATCCATCTACTGATTTTTCCACCTATAACTCGTCGTGTCAACATGTACTGGAATGGATTCATGACAACGATGATGGTGGTCTTGTGAAACAGAACATAGTGACGGAACTGTTGAACGGCATGAACTGTTGCCAACGCAAGTTTTTCCAGATGGGAATAATTAAGTTCCAGTCCTACGAGGCCTCGGCTCAGGTAATAGATCACGTATTCTAAAAATGAATCATCTTCCTGAACTAAAACCATGCCTATAGTTGACTCTGCGCAGCCAAATATAAGAAGAAATATTTGTTATAATTAGGTGGTCATAGTAGAGGTGTGGTTGTGAGGGCATGTTTTAATGCATCGAAAGAGCATTGAGTGGCTTCATCCTAGAAAAAGGGAACATCTTTCTTCAGTAAATGCACAAAGCCCTTAGTGATTTCGGCATAGTTGGCGATGAAGCATCATAAGAAGTTCACCTTGCCTTGAAGACTTTGAAGTTGTAAGATTGTGCGTGGGGGGGGCAACTGGATTATCCCCTCCACCTTAAGAGGATCGACCATGATCCCTATTGTTGATATGATGAAACCTAATAAATGTCCTGACGTTACGCAGAAGCTGCACTTGTTGGGATTCAAGCAAATCCTGAAGTAGAGACAGTGTTCGAAGATTAGTCTGAGGTGCGTAGGATGATCATTTCTCTTCGACCATATGTTTTAGGTCATGAAACACAAAAGACATGGCCCGTTGGAATGTGGCTCCAACATTTTTAAGGCCAAAAGGAATCTTACGATAGGAGAATGTACCCCACGAACAAATGAATGTCATTTTGTGTTGGTCTTCAGGTTTGATTTGGATTTGATTATATCCCGAAAGACCATCCATGAATGAAAAGGCTTCACAACCGGCACATTCATCAATGATCTGGTCAATGAATGGTGTTGGAAAATTATCTTTTGGACATGCCTTGTTCAAATCATGGAAATCGGTACATACATGAATCGTGCCTTGTTTTTTATTGACTGGCACGGGGTATGACACCCATTGAGTCAAATGACTAGGATAAATGAAACCTTCCTTAAGCAATTTTTCAACCTCAAGCTTAATGGCTGTTGCTTTCTTAGGATTGACTAGATGAAGTTTTTGTCGAACAGGCTTGGCATCAGGATATGTTGTGATTTCATGTTCAACTATTTTTGGATCGATACCTGGAATTTCCTCATAAGACCAGGAAAAAACGTCGTGGAATTCTTTGAAAAGATCTATGTAAATTTGAATCTCTTCGGGGGAGCAATCCGCTCCGATGAATACATTCTCCATGACGCCAGGGTTTCGGGAGATGTTGATAGGTATAGTTGCAGCGATAGTCGCCATATTCCCCTCAGCATAAATTTCCTATGTAGCTAAGAGATTAATAGGACATGGCTGATCTTCCGTCATGGTGATAGTGAATTCACCTGCCTCGATTCGGCTTAACTCTGGGAGGAAATATGATCTGTGATGAAGATCTTCCCAAGGTTTGTCTGGACTAGTCATTGCTTCGATTACTGCTTCGTCAAAAGGCAAGACTAAGTCTAACGAATCAATGTTAGCAAGAGAACCCTGAGCCCAAATAGGCTCTATAAGTGGATCCAACTCTTGTGCGGGAGTCGGATCAGGGTTAGATGAAGCTTGCTGAACTACAAAGTATGCTACTTCAAAGTCCGACAAGAGCATGGACATGCCAGAGTGCCCTATCTCATCCATCGTGGCTGATGGGGAAGGAAGAATCCACGGATCCTCAAAGTAAGTCGTGCGGAATGCCGAAACTTGAAAAATCTCAACCTTATGGTGATTCGATATAAACTTGACATTGTCATGAGGAGGCAGGTAATCGAAGGTACCCATCAAGGATGGGCATAAACCAACTCCTACATTAATGACACCGGGTTGAGGATTATCAATCATGGGAACCATATATGCCCCCAAGGCTGGGCCAGGTCTAGAGAAGGAAAATTGATCGATGGTCACTATCCGACCCTCGTGTGGAAACAACAAGACTTGGAAAACTGTAGCAACCACAACTTTCATAGCATAATTCCAACTCTGTCCTAACAACATATTATAGTCGAGGGAAGCATCGACTACCTCTACCTCGACACACACGGTCTTCCCTCCTAACTGCACAAGGAAAGAAGGAACGATGCCATGTGGTCAGAAAGAACGACCGTTGAAAGCACTGAGGAGAGTAGGTGAAGGAGACAAAGCGGGCTGGCCAATGGCATTCCAACATGCTAATGACATAATGCATGTCAAGACGCCCTCGTCGACCACCGTGTGAAAGATATTTCATGTAAAAGTTTTCATGGGATGAGCCACTACTATCTGAAACGCTACGTGGTAAGGCAGACAAGGTTTTAAGTCGGTTGTATCTAACATGATGGTACCCGGGCTACAAGTCTCAGTAGAGCCTAAAGCAATTAACAAGGCTTTCCTATGAGCAGGGTAGCTTTGGAGGACTTCCAAAGCAGACATCGCACAAGGGGTTTGTGATAAATCTTCCACCACAGAGTAATTCTGGGCGGCCCTTGCATTTGGGTTGTGAGAATATTTCTTAAATGCACCCTTTGGAATGCATGTCATTGTTTCTCCCAATGGCTTCTCGATCTGTAGAGGAAGAGATGGGAGTTCAACTTCTTTACCCTTCTCAGAGGCGCTTGGTTTACTATAGTCATGTGCTCTAGTTGTTATGAAAGCATCACCCCTAACCATATATACGTTCGTGGATGAGGGATTGTTTGGAGGAGGGAAGGTTTCCTGGCTGCCCCCTTCAACACTTGTAGAGGCTTGAGTTAAATTTTGCCCATGTTGAAAGGGATTAGTCAACACTGCTTGTTGTTGCTGTGTGACAAACTTTTGTGCCTCTACAAGTCGAGGAAAAATATGGGTTGGGTGGTCTTCCGCACACAAGTTGCACGGATACCTCACCTTCCATTTTTCCATGGTGACCTCACCAGCATTATCAATGGGTTTTTTCTCCCGCTTACCCTTCTTTCATTGTTTTTTCTTCCCTTCAGGCTGCTGGGTGGCCTTTGGGTTAGTCGTCTACACGGAGTGTACTTCCGACGTTTGGGTAGGAGGAGCAGCCAAAGTAGTATTCTGGTTGGCCACTGAGTGTTGTATAGATAACTGTTGCAATTGCTTTGTCAATTGCTCAGCGGGCTTGGTTTGTGCTGAACCAACAATACCATCGGCATGTGGTCTAGCTCTCTGTCTAGTTTTATCTAGTATCGATCGTGGTGCATCTGGCAGGATGTTGTATAATAAACCAGACTGAGAATAGATGATCCCAAACTGTTGTGCCCTCATGATGGCATCTTCTTTGGAGAAAACTCTCGAAGTCGCGACATATTTGGATAATTGTAGGACAAAAGATTTAAGGAACCACTCAAGAAGGAATGCTGGTGGGACTGGTACTTTGATTAGACTCTTACGACGTCTCCACTCTTGGATATGATCAGTGATATGGTCCGTTGTTGTCTGTTCGAAATTGGCAAGCAACTCTGTGCCAACATCGTATCTCATAGGTAACTGGAAATGGTTAAGGAAGGCCATCGCCAGTTCGCCAAAAGAAGAGTATCGTGAGAAATCGAGCTCGATATATCATTTCACGGCACTCCCGATAAGAGGACATTGAAACAATCGCAACTGTACAGAGTCATCTTTCAATGAGTTAGATGAACACCAAAGGTGGAAGATAGTCACATGATCACCTGGATCTTCATTAGGCTTGGCCTCGAACTTTGGAATGTCCGAAGGCAACTTCATTGGCATAGGAGGCCAACGTGGATCGTGACAAATACGATCATTTAACAACCTTGTCAAATCTGGCAAGTGTAACATCGCCAAGAATGGTAGTTTGCATTGCTACTGATGACCTGGGAAAAAGGGTCCTGGAGTTTGACTGGCACCAAGTTTCCAGGAAAAGTTTGGCTGCTAGCCTGGGTTCTGGTAAAAACCATGGCCCTGACAAGCATAAGGATTTTGCATATGTGGAGACATCATCGGCTGATTTCCCATAAAGGACACAGGATGTTGGGCATTCATCGTGTTTGACGGACTTTAGGAAGGATTACCCCATGCCGGTCCTGATGGGAGAGGCATAGTAGTCTTTCCAGGGTTCCATTGACTGTGGACATAATTACCCCTGAACGACATTCCAGAAGAGGGAACGGATCCTTGTCCTGAGTTCCAAGGTCCTGCTATATGTGCCCCTGGCGTAGGAATAGTACCCTGCGCTGGAGTAGACTGTCCAAAAATGGGAGTGCCCCCAGACGGGAAAGCGGTGGATGCCAAAGTGTTTTTACCAAACGTCCCATTCCAAACAAACAATGATGAACCTATCGTCATAGTGTGCGCAAGTGTTCCTTGAATCCCGTCTCCAAATTGTTATAACCCTAAAATGCACCATACAGGTTTACCTAGCATCAGGCCAACTCATGCCTCTTCCTAGCCAAAGCCATGCTGAACAAATCATCAAAAAACCATTTAAAACAAGCAACCCGTGCCCTAACTTCTCATTGGGCGCGGGCAACCGCTTGCTGTCCTTTTACTGCACGCGGGTGTTATACACATTTTTGGTTATCAAGATGATATTATGATCATGTCATGGTAATGGAAGATCAAACTCTTTATTAAGAACAATTTCCAGAAGAAGGTTACAGTTGTCATTTTCTCAAAATCATATTTTGGGACAAGTTCGCAGGTTGCATATATACTATCCTGCGAGAATCTTGATGTTCGCAGGTTGCTTTCATTTGGATTGCGAAATTCTCGCACTGTGTCCAAAGCCAGCGTACGAACTTGTTTCTAAAGAGGAAAATGAATCAATTCTCGATCCTTCTAGAAGGAATCTTCTAGAAGGATGAGTTGGAGTTCGAATGGTTGGCAAAATACTGGCTTTCCAGATATCT
>JZKD02S1673204.1:1044322-1055105 GCA_000966675.3 Picea glauca | reverse complement strand
TCTCCATGACCCAACTAATGTACTGCACCATCTGCCACTCAATTTTAAATATGGGGATTTCTCCCCTTGCATCTCATACTATTTATGAATCAGGGTTTCTCTGGTTGTCTTCATAAATGTTGGAAATATTTCTTCAATTACTGTAGTAAGTGTCTCGTCATAGTATTCTCCCTCTTGCTAGGAGAATCTTCTAGACACACATCAGGCTTAGTACATCTGCAACATGCTTGATCTGTATAGATCAATCTTGGAAGTCAATACTGAATTCTCTTCTAGTCTCACGGAAGAATCCATACCCTAGTCTTTCTGACTGGCTTCCTTCTCTGTCACTAAAACAAGGGAATATTCCCAAGAGATTTCATATCTCCTAGAAGTTTCTGAAGCTACGATCTAGTCTTCTCATGGCATCTGACTCCCAGTCCTATAAGTTGTCTCTTCATCTGATCCTTTCTGAGATCAGGCTTACTCTCGATTTCTTCTGAGTCTACAAGGACTTCATTATCTCTTATAGGGTATACTTGGTGTTGAATACCAAGTCTAAATATGAAAGACAGAGTCATGCTTCAAATGATATTTTCTTCCCATTCTAATGTTCAGTCATCTTTGGAGCCTTCTACTCCTTTCAATCAATCTTTATATGAGATACTCTGAATCTCAAGAGATAATATCTTCCTCATCTTATTTGGTACATGAGTGTATACAGTCATGTACATAGTTTGCTTCATGTCTCATATAATATGTTTCCTTCAACAACCTTCACTATAGTTTCCTCAGGGTTATCACCTGTGACCTGAAATAAGGTCAACAAGCAAGAATAATACTCTTTTCATAATAGTAGATAAAACAATAGCACGAATAATCATCATAATAGCTCCTTTAGAGCTATCACTTGTGACCTATTTGAAGTAAAAATAAAAAGTAAGAAATACAATACGAAATGAGGTCAACACTCTTATAGTGTTGTGATCAAACATTCCTCCATGGCAACCTGGAACTAACAAAAGAGATTTCTCCTTGAGGAGATGTTAGTTTGTATCAGGCAAATGATTACATTAAGCATTTGTCTCAATATTCTCACATGATACCAATTATAATACTTTTCAAAGAATGTTATCTTAACTATAGTGTTTACTTGTAAAGGGGTAGTTATCAACTTGTCATGTGCAACTTTGAATCTTATCAACTTAATTAATCAAACCTGGAGCCTTGTCCTCAAGAATGAGTGAGCTTTTTTTATTCCAAGTCTCCTTCACTCAAGATGACCTGTGCCTTCTTCAACATGTCTTCTGTACTAAGACAATATGCCATCTTGACAGAAGGTTGGGTTAGAGGGTAAACTCTGTGATCCAAAATTTAATCTATCTAATACCTTGACTTTAATTTTGACCAAAGGTTATTATGATGGTCATATAGCTTCAACATGCAACCTGGATCAAAATGATGTCATAAAAAATAGATGCATATCAGATTAATCAAACCTAGGTTGCATTATTCCTCTGAATGTGTTGGATCTTGAGATTCTTATAGATCTGTGGAAAGAGACCCCTTCTCCTAAAAATACCCTTTAAATATTTAACCATTTAAACATGTGTGAGTACATACCTCTAATGGCATTTGCAGGTAGTGGCACCATCTAGTAGTAGCGGTAATGATCACCAACTCTTAAAAAATTCAAGGGTGACTGCAACTGGTACTACGACTGATACTTCAACTAATACTGCAACTGTAATTGATATTGCAACTGATTCTGAGACTGAAACTGCAACTGCAACCGCAACTTAGGGTTTTATGAGGAAACCCTAATTTTTCAAACTTCAAATTTTGAAATTCTGATCCAGGGGATAGATGCGCTCAGCTGAGGCAAGTAAGTTGGTGTAGTCAGATTTCTAAAAATCCAAATTTTACCCCTTCAAACTTGATCAACGGATTTCTGGACTGGTGCCTCTAGTTTTCTGGTACTTCTGGTTTCCTGGTACTTATGGTACTTCTGGTTTTCTGGTACTTCTGGTACTTCTGGTTTTCTGGTACTTCTGATACTTTGTGAAAACTAGGGTTTCACTTTTCGGGAGATCTACCCAATGAAAAGGTGTGTTGAAGGTTCCAAAGAGTTCCTTGGGATAGGGCACACTTTTCTAGATGACTTTGAGGCTGAAAACCTTCTTCAATAAAAAGCTCTAATTTTCATGTACGACAACAATGATGTTTTTCTTCTTCTTGTGAAAGATGGTCTCTTCAACTTAGCTCTGATACCATGTTAATTTTTAAGATATTAATAGGTTTCTTTTCAATTTAATAGATAACCATAGCATATATAGGATCACTGGGAAATACACAATCACAAGAGACACATCATTTATGCTGGGAAACCCTCATGGGGGAGAAAACCCAACAAAAACTTCCTTAATATAGATAGCCAATACAATGCCAAGAGAATAAACCAAACAATACAGAAATTCCTCTCCCAAGTATGCGCTTCTCTCTCTCTTCCTTCTCCTCCAACTGCAGCTCCAAACTTGCGCTCTAATGAACAAGTGAGTGAGTGAACAAATGAGGCATTGGCCTCTCTTATTTATACAAACTGGCAGGTGTTGAACTGAAGTGTCTTTCCACTGGCAAGGATGACTTCTCATTTTGGGTGGTTATAACCACTTTAATATATTTTGGGGGCCGACTTCTCATTTAGCATAACACAATTAGGGATTGACCAATCCGTAAAAGGGGATTTGGTCATTTACAATGCCCGACATGATCAATCCACAAAAGGGGATTGATCTAATGAATAATACATCAATAATAAAATAGAATACTCTTTGCAGTTACAATATCTAAAAAGTGAAGGGGGTGGGAGACAGGAAGAGGTCATGGCTTGGGTGAAAGAAAGACCGGAGAGGGGGGGGTTGGGGAAAAAGGGGAAAATGTGGAGGGAGAGACTTGGCGCTAAAAGAAGAAGGGAAACTTTTTAACTTACTTAAGCCCAAAANGGGGGGTTGGGGAAAAAGGGGAAAATGTGGAGGGAGAGACTTGGCGCTAAAAGAAGAAGGGAGACTTTTTAACTTACTTAAGCCCAAAATTTTTAGGGATAAATACTGAATATAAACAAAATTTACAGAGACAGGAGAAAAAGGAGGCATACCCAAGTGAGCATCAATTCCTTTCTTTATCTAGTATTCAAGTGTGGTAGGAAGCGGATCTGGAGCCCGATGCTTCCCCTCGGCCTTTGATTGGTCAGCTAATGCACTCCTTGACCCTTGCTTATCCACATTCGCAGCTTTATGTGCCGTAATTTCTTTCCATGCTCGACCTGGTCCTCACAACTGAAGAGGAGGCCTCACTTCACTTCTAATAGAGCTATAAGGCGAGGATGTTTTTTGTCTGAAACTCTGCAAAAAGGGGGATTTTCAGTTCATCGAAAGGGAGCATTATGCGGACTAATGTCCACGTTTTTGGAATATGTGGGATTTTAAAGGAATACCCTCATAGTCAAGAGGTTGTCTAAAAACTAAGTCTCCATGAGTGAGCTCCAACATATCCGAAAGTCCCTTTCTGATGTTTAGTGAAACAAGAATCTAAAACACCGACATTTTTATTGAGGATAAAAAAGACATATGCTCCTTCATGAAAGTGTCCAATGTGTTGCCAATCTTCTCAAAGCATTTCCAACTCCAAAACTCTGGCAGCAACCCTGACATCCTCACCCAAATTGGAAGCTCATCAATCCTTTCACGGTTTGCATCGAAAAAAGGGGTACATCTCTTCAATAACAAAGGCGTAGAGTTTATACACCAGGGGTCATGCAAAACTCGACACACATCCATTGTAGTCTAGAATTTGAACAAAAACCACCCTTTTGCAAGGGTATGCACTAACGACAAAGGGAACCCCAAATCCTTCCAGTGAGAAGAAAACCATGCCTTTAGGTGGTTGAGGCTTAGACGCCTCCCGTTTGTGTGCCCCACAGTTGTTTTTTTATCTAGATCTGGGACCTCTAGAATAATGACGGTGTACCAAAGAGCCAAAGAGTGGGGACGAGGGACCAAAATTACTCCCATGCCAACTTTCTTTCTCTTTGGAGCCAAGAAATCACCTTCAAAGGCCTTTGAAACTAGATGACTAAGGTGTGATCTAAAGGACAAGAGCGGGGGAGGGGAGCGAACAGTAGTCTCCAAACCAGTGACATAAGGAGATGAGCAGGGATTAGGAAGTCATTCAGATCCAAAGAAGTAGGAAGACCCGACTCCAGAAGGGGGGGAGAGAAGAAAGAAGGACATAGGTCAGGTAGAGAGATACCCCAGACGGACTCTTGGGCTACCAAATCAAATGAAGAACTCCAAAGATCTGATAATCCTTCTGAGGGTTTGGACAAAAACCCTCCCTTAGCAAAGCATTGGCAAATGAAGCAACAAGAAAGTCCCCTAAAAATGACAGTTGGGTCCCTGAGGCTAGATCACATAGTGGGTTTGGAGAGGAAACCCTCCTCGAGCTCCTGACAGTCGGTGGAAGAAACAACGAGGTCGTGTTAGGGGAGCTACCAACTGGCATGTTGCAGATGAGTTGGTCATCCAGTTGATCATATTTGTAATCTACCTGCTCCTCCATAGAGGCTAGTATACGCCCACCTAGCATATACGACATAAAAAAACTAAAAATCGTTTGCCGAGAGAAAGAAAGGAGGAGGTTTTCACCTCCCCGAGGGCCTAAGGTAAACTGTAGGGTGGAGCGCACCTAGGGAGACCAAGAGAACTGAGGTTTTCTGCAGTTGGGGTTTCCACAGAGGCCATCGTATTTATGAAACCCAAACTTCAAATATTAATAGGTAATATAGAAGTATTATAAATATGGCTTAAATACCAGAGAGAAATGGGAATCTAAGACATTACAAACCATGAAATGAAAACGTAAAAGATGTTTAGAAATGATTCTTGTAGTTCAGAATCATTCATAAAAGTATAAGCAAACTCAGGAAATAAAAAATAGGATACCACTGCATAAAATAGTGAAATAATAAATACCATCACAAGAAGACATAATTAATTGACATACTTGTTGATTTTATTAACAAAAAGTAAAAGGTTTTTGAATTTAAGAGTCACTTTTTTAGTTTTGAGTTTTTGAATTTAAGAGTCACTTTTTTAGCTTTGAGGCAGTTGATATGTTTTCTCCATAAGGGAAATTGGTAAATTTGGTCTTCGGGTTTAATTTTTCATAGTTTCTATATTTCCACTTTGCCCATTTATTTTAAAGTCAAGGATACGTTAGAGTAACTTCTTTTCATTCTTGGGAAACCCCTTTAAAAGGTCTAGTTGCACTAAGCATGAAAATTTTAAGTTCTCTATGTGTCGAGGTTTTGAGGGATTACCCATAATCATTTAAGGAAGGCCTAGTGGGTCTATTTCTCACGAATGCAATTGCTGCACAATATTATTTTGATTTATTCCTTTAGTGTAAGGGTTTTTCATTGTTTACCCTAGTGTTAGCGATAAAAAATGCACTGGTATTTTTGAGAATGTCCTCATTATTCGCCACTTGATTTATCGTTCCCCTAGGTATTTGGCTAGTATCATACTCGGTCTCCATGTCAATTTTTCATCAAGCCTTAGAATAATTTCTTATTAATCTATTTTGCTTTGATATTATGCCTCTCAACCTGCAATACAAAGACACACATAAAATTTATTTCCTAGCTTTTATGTTTTGGAATATAAAAATATTCCCAAAAGAGTTCATTTGTATTTTTTTATAAACTCCAAAAAATGGTGTGTGCTTGTGTATTTTAATCCTAAGTCTAATCCATAACATTCTGAGCCATATCACAATCAAGTCAGACAAATTCTACGAATCTACATGTCAAGCACAGTTAACTCATAAGCCAACACACAAGTCACTAAAGTCACACAAGTGCCAAACCCGTTTCCATTCACTTGTATCATCAAGCTAGTTATTATTATTATTTGCAAAGATTGAAAATGCCAAAAGATCATGCAGGGTATTCAGGTGAGCAGGGTTTTAGGAATACATTGTCATTTGCATCAACGACAGGTGTAAAATCGATGTCTGAAAGAGTGGTAATATGGAGCATACATTGAGCTGCCAGATGCCTAATTAAGATTGTAGGTACCAAGAGATTGTGCAGATGGCGTTTTTGATATCCAATTGCTTGTAAAGTTTAAGGGTGATAAAGAAAACCTATTGACTCTTCATATGGTAAAAAGAAGAATGTTCTGGAGATAGTCAATTGTAAAAGAGCTTCCAAAGTTCACAAGCCAAATTTATATGCCACGCAGCACATTAAAGCCACATACCTAGCCACGAGTCAACACATACAAACTACCATGTGTCGAGGTGAAGATGTGTTATGCAGTTGTTCTAAATATGAAGGTGGCTTGAGCATCAAATTGAAAGCTATAGGTTTCAAAAGAACACACAGGATTTTTGCGTTCTTCAAATGAACAACGCATTTCAAACAACAACCCTAATAGTTGATACACTTAGAAGGTCACATGCCATCAGGAGGCATAAAGACAAGGAATAGACTATTTGGTGGAGAGAAGACGACCTTTTGCTTGCATGTGAAACAACTCGCTCCACATTGCAGAAAGTGCCCAGATCTCGTGGCTCCTGAAGTGGAGTGGAGCTATTTTGATTGATTGGGATTATTGTTGTCTCAATGCTCAACTAATTATATGCAGTGCGAATGTATGAATTTCAACGCCCACATTGCCAAATTAAGTGGGTTATATAACTGTCAGGCCTACCAATACATTTCTTGTTGTAATCATCCATTAACAAGGTTTTAAGCCATGGGCTTGTAGGAGGAAGAAGATCTCAGATATCTATATTCATTAGGGCTAGGTAGCCAAGATCCAGATTTGTGGCAATATATATTGGGTTTTGGTACATTTTATTTCAGAAGATCTAGGTGGCTGGCTCAGTCTTCTGATTCAATATGGATCGATTATCTTCTGGAAATATTCTTCCAGAATCATTTTAGGGCAATGACATGACCGGACAACTTGCATTGATATGGAGGTGATAATAGAGGCCGAGGTGGTTACGATGGAGACCGAAACAAAGATGGATATGGTGGAGACAACAAATATCCTAAGTGTCAAATCATCCAAGAAATAAGTTTAGTTTTGACCAACAAGGATTTTATTTTTGGCCAAATCAAGCTTTTCACCGGCACAGGAAACGTATTTACAACCATTTAGTCATTGAAAAGCAGAGCTTTCAACGGCTAACTAGCAGATTTCAAGGCGGAAGATCCGGTGAAACCACAGAGAGCAAATTTTGAGGAGTTTGATCTCGAACAGAGCGATTTTTGGGTGATTTAAAGGATAAGGTGGCGTCAAAGAATTAATCACCAAATTATGAAATATTTGGTTTCAAGATTTTGTAGAGATATATGAGGTAGATGCTCACATGGTCAGCTAAGACCTTGCTCACAACAAGTGAAAGATTTCAGCTACTGAATACATGTGTCCTCACATCAGAGACACCTCAGAAGCACATGTCAAAGACCTCAGAAGCACATGATAAATACCAGATGTCAAAGACCTCTTTGAAGACAGTTCGATCCATAAGTAACTAGATTTGGTTTAGCTTATTAAACTCTGTTTGTACTCTGTTTTTCTATAATTAGAAATTCAGATCCAGTTTTTCAGGATCTGAGACTTGTTGTAAAAGGTTATAAATGCCTATCATTTTGATAGAGGAAGGGGTTAGATTTTGGATACAGGAACTATACCTTTGTAACAGAGTGTTCATATGATAATACAGATCACAAGTTTCTCTATCTATTAATGTCAGATTTCCACCCTTGTTCTGTACTCTTATTCAAGTTGTTTTAACTGCAAAATCATTGTCATCTTATTAGTCAGTTCATAACTTGATTAATAGTTTCTTACATTGTTTATTAAACCCATCATTGTGTATCTGGTTTATAAGCATTGTCTTCTTCACCCACTTAAAGCTATTATCTTATTATTGATCCTTGAGGGCATTGGTTTATTTGATTATTCATTTTGACTGTCTGGATACCATATTGTAGTTGAGTTATCCCATTGATCCACACATACAAAAACACAAAAACAATTTTACTTTAAGTTACCAAGCATCTTTGTCTTACAACCTCAAAGAGTTTCTTGGAGTGATAACACCTAGGACAAACAAGAAGACTCAAATAGAGGCTCAACGACATTTTGACCTTTGTATCTAGGGGTTTTGTGGGATTATCTCCTATACCTTTAGGAAGACCCTAGGACAAATCTTGGAGGCACTATGAGGTATCATTGCCACCCCATGGAGGGAATATGGAGTTGTCCCAAAAACCCCTTGGGGAACATCTACATATAGTGATATGGTGGCTAGCCAATGTGGTGATAGGTAGTGACCAATGTCTATAGGTGATAAATAAGGGAATGGCATAGAAGACACATGGGTGAGAAGTGAGTGAGAACCAATAATATCATGCCACTATGTGGCATGGTAATGACATGGAAGACACATGGGTGATAATTGAGTGAGGACCATTAATAGCATGCCACTTTGTGGCATGGTGAGGACATGACCAAGTCTATGGGTGATTAATAAGGCAATGACATGGAAGACACATGGGTGATAAGTGAGTGAGGACCAATAATATTATGCCATTTTGTGGCGTGGTGAGGAAATGAAGCTATGAAGAGATCCAAAACGATCACATGTATATGTGAGAAGGGAAGTGCATATATCCTAGGATTCTCACATGATTTACATTCAAAAGGTTTGGGATAAAAATATGAATCTCTTTGGGGAACAATACATGTGGTATAAACCTATTCTCCACGAGATTTGACTCTTAAAATTTCTTGCAAAGGAAAACAACAATTGTTGAATGTTAATTTCAACATCCTACATCTCAAGATACAAACCTCCAAATCCATCAAAATCGGGCTTGTTGGAAAGATATTGAGGCATAGAATTCATTCAAAAGGTCCCCATGGGGTGGAAAATAATGATTGACATTTATTTTGGCCCAACGAACATGTGTTTCCATATTAGAGATCACATAGTCATAATGAAAAATTTAATGAAGACAATGACAAAAAAGAGGAATATTTCAAAATGCATAAGTTTGTCAATAGTTTTAGTTGTAAAGAACACTAATAAGGACCATTTCCAATATTATGTCACTACCAGAATAAAAGAAACATGCATTAAATGAAATACAATCAATTTGAGTGACAACTCTAAGAAATTAAAGAGGAACTTCAATTGCATTAATTTTGTCACTTTAGTAGTGTTGTGAAGACTATGAAAGGGGAAAAACAAGGTGTAGAATGGCATTGACAAGAGAAACTAGTGGAGCCAATTCATCATTTGAAGATGAATGAGAGCATTAATAGAGGATATTTTGAGCACATTCATAGGGGACTATACCACATGATTCATCACTTGGGTAGTCAAGTTAATTCCTTTATGTTTTTGTCCAATTTCCTATTGTATAACATCCTTTTTTCTTCTATAGATCTTGTGAAAATTTATATCATATGTGTGAAAATTTATATCATATGTGTTGTAAGGCCTTAGTTGTTTGAGGAAACAACTTTGTGGGTATGCTCCCTTTGGAAATCAATTTTTGAGTGATATTTTAAATTATCCAAAAAATCAAAGTCTTGAATGAAAGATTCAAATTTGTTTTTTGTGTTGTCAATAACTGAAGTTTTTTTGTCATGTTTGAATTTCATGTGTGATTATGTTCTGAAAAAAATAAATTGTTTCAAATTGTTGGATTCATGAATAATTCCCAGTACATTTTCTCTAATCTTGTCCACAACTCAATGAGACTTCCTTGCTCTTAAGTCCATGGATGATGGTGTTTCTTTAAAAGTTTATGCATCTCCCACCTAAATTGTATCTATATTTTTGTCTAGGATAAAGGTGCCTCATGAATATGGTGAGGTATTTGCTCTCCTTCTTCTTTTTTTACTTTTTAAAATATTTATATTAGTGAGTTTAGCAATTGTGAATTCACAAAGAGATATCATTAATATGTTTATGGTTATTGTTTTTGGCTCAATGATCCTTTCTTAAAGGCCAAATGTTAGAAAACATTTATCTCTAAAATATACCTTAACATCATTCTTTCACCAAGAGAACATCTTAGAAATAACAATAGTAAAACCCACTTTAATAACTTTACTGTAAAAACATTAGACTTAAACAATTTATATATAATTAAAGCTTTATGATCATCAAACTTTAAACCTAATCCTACCACAACCAACATATAATCTTCTTCATAATATTATCACTATATACAAGTGAAAATATAAATCATTATATACAAGTGAAAATATAAATGATACTTCTTCATAATATTATCACTATATATAAGTGATAATATAAATGACTAATAAAGCATTAATTAGTAAAAATGTAAATGATACTTCTTTATAATATTATCTTATGATCACTATATAAGTGGAAATATAAATTACGAATAAATAGTTAATTATGGAATGATAAAAACAATGTTGCAAATGTAAAAAAAAATGAATCTCTATGTAACATGAATAATAAAATAAAATAAGTGGAAAGTTTCAAACTAAACAAGAAAATGAATAGAGTGTTATGCACCACTAATATAAGGAAAATGAATAGATTTATATGCACCACTAATACAAGGAAATGAATAATAATAAAATAAAATAAGTAGAAAAGTTTCAAACTAAACAAGAAAAGGAATAGATTGATATGCACCAGTAATATAAGGAAAGGAATAGATTCATATGCACCACTAATA
>JZKD02S1673204.1:1017802-1035638 GCA_000966675.3 Picea glauca | reverse complement strand
TAGAATATGGCCAACACTTTTCTAATGATGATGGAGTCAACCAAACCTTTTGTGAGATCTAATCCAACAATCAATCTAGCCATTCCCATATTCCCTTTATCTTTGTAAAAATTATTGACTTCGTAGAACAGACTCATGGCGTTATCGATTTATCTGAAGACTTCATCCAAGCCTAGAGCAAAGGTAGACTCAATAGTCTAACCGATATTGGATAGTAATCCATATGGGCTAAATTGGTGTCGAATTCCAAGTGCCACTTCTTAAGAAAGAGTGATTGCAAACCCCATTGCCATCTTGATTGTAGAATTTTATTAGCGTCCACCTTCAACCTAAGGATTCAGAGCATCCAACCTTTGACCAATGCCATGCAGCATGGGGAGTAACCTAGCATCGTAGCAGAAGTGATCCACAATTCTATTTGTAAAAATTAAAAAATGCAGCAACAACAAGACTGGTACACAAGAAATAAACGTTGCACAAATACAAATACGTAGAGAATGAAAAGAAGAACACTCGAAGTGAGAAGTAAAATGACCATTCGTTATATTTCGGCAAGAAGACACCCTTTTTATCATATTGGGTGAATTTTGTTTACAACAACATCAAGAGACTTGCTACTTTATTTCTAATTGACAAGCCTTGTTTCGCTTTTTATTTAGTTAATTGCCTAACAAAAAAATCATGTTAATTCTTATTAGGAACTGCCCTGCTCAGCTAGACTGGTAAGAGAAATTTACAATAGAAACAACTATGCGAAGAGATATGGGCGTCCTCTTTGGTGGTCTAATTCCTCCATGTTTAGATCTAGAAGCATCCCTCCTTCCACGAACAAGTGAGGGAAAGAACGCTGCAATATTGCTGGAGACATCCACTTGGCATGTGCAAGTGTCTGGCCCTTGGGACCCATAATGTAGGAAACATAGTGTTGTTGTCGAGTGTTGCAAGTCCGAGAGTCTAGAATGGTGTGTGTGAGCAGAGGAGGCTAAAAATATGGTAGATTTTCCACTAGATGATGTATCGTAACGATTTCCTCAAGGATTGGTGACTCGAACAAATTGAGATTGTTGACGTTGAGCACATCGTGGATGCCAAGCTATGGTGGCAAGTACAGGTGATAAACATTCTCGCCAATTCTTTCGAGCATGGTGTATGGACCATATTGAAAAGGGTGGAGCTTATGATGTTGTCCTTGGAAGCAATGGTTATCCAGTGATATCCATACGCGATTTCCAGGCTGAAACACCAATGGCGTGTGTTGTTTATCGTGCCTCTGCTTGATGTGCTCTTGTGTTGCTTGCAATGCCTCTGCTACTTGGGAATGTCATTGTGCGATGTTGTGGATGAAACTCTATGTTTATTGTTTCTCTTGTTGTTGTTGTGTAGACCCTGGGGATGCAAGAGTGAGTGGTAACTATGAGGGCACACTTGGATGAAATCCTAGACAAACCTCAAAGGGTGAGAAGCCTGTGGAGGAGTGGGTGACCCTATTACAACTGTGCTAAATGATGTGCAAATAAGAGTCCCACTGCTTTTTTTTGGCAAAGTAGATGCAAAGAGAGTGGAATAGAGTGTGGTTCACAACCTCTATTTGGCCATCAGTTTGGCAGTGAAAAGCGGTGGAGAAACAGAGTTGGCATCCGAGCGAAGACCATGGAGTACGCCAGAAGGTACTGAGGAAGCAGGAGTCACGATCCGAAATGATACTACTGGGTAAGCCGAAATGGGGCCACACATGATGGAAAAAGAGGTTAGTAGTTTGCACAATAGTTGTAGTTTTATGACAGGGAAGGAACAAATCCATCTTAGAGAATCGACAAAATACGACCCAAATAACACCATACTTGTGAAATGTGGTAGGGAGACCACTTAGAAATTCCATGGGAATGGATTCCCATGGACGAGAAGGAATTGGTAGAGGTTGGTAGAGACCACAAAGATGGTTAGTTGGCTTACTTTGTGAACAGAGGGATCAAGTACGAATGAATTTTTCCACATGTTTGGATAGTGCAAGGCGATAGAAATGGCGTTGGAGATTGAGGATGGTTTTGGTTGTGACAAAATGCCTGCCGTAAGAAGAGGCGTGTGCTTCTCGGATTAGAAAGAGACAGTCGTCGATTTGTAACATGCATAATTGATTGAGTTTGTAGAGCCACCCTTCACGTATGGTGTAGTCAAGAAATGGAGTTTGGTTGATGACCATAGGTTGTTGCAAAGCATGCCAGACTTCTTTGAAACATGGACATGTGGCATACATGTCCTTCCATGCATGATAAGTTGCACAACACACTTCTAAAGTGTGCATAACCTGCATTGGGGGGCGACTTAACAAGTCTTTCATCTTATTGGAGGTCCCCTTCTTATATTTAATAACTAGGTGAAACTGTCGAAGATACACTGCCCACTTTAAATGGTGTTGTTCTTGCATCTTACTTTGGGAATTGATGAATATCAATGGATGGTGGTTGGTATGAAGGATGGTCTCTTTACCCAAAATGTAGTGGCACTATTGCTTGATTACATGTACCAAGCTATATAATTCCTTGTCATATGTGTTGTAGTTGACTTTGGCTTCTGTAAGAGTCTCAGAGTGATATGCTATCAGATGACCTCCCTGTTTAAGTACAACCCCAATGGTGAATTGAGAGGTGTTTGTCTCGATATCAAAGGGATAATTCATGTCCGACAATCTTATAATAGGGGTTGAACATAATGCTGTCTTCAATTTCTTAAAAAGACGCTCAACCTATGGAGTCCATCAAAAATCTGCTTGATGTGACAACTAATGTAGAGGTCGAGCTAGCAGTGAGAAGTGGGATACAAATTTTCTATAGAAATAGATGCCCCCTAGGAAAATGTTGAGGTCATGCGTGTTGGAGGGTGTTGGCCATTTCTCCAAAACCTTCACCCTCGAGGGATCTAGGTGCACACCTTGGGTATCCACTATGAATCTTAAGTATTGGATGAAAGTTTGTCCAAATAAGGACTTCTTTTCTTTCACCTACAACTTATGCTCGTGCAACAATTCAAGCACTCTATGCACCTGTTGCAAATGATCTTACCAAGAGTTACTAAAGATCAAAATATCATCCAAATAAATAATGACAAACTTACCCAGGTGTGGTATGAAGATCTCATTAATGAGGCACATGAATGTGGTTGGTGCATTCGTCAGCCCGAATGGCATTACCATCCACTCGAAAATCCCAAATTTGGTCTTGAACGTTATGTTCCATGTGTCTATTGTCTGCATGCGCACTTGATGATTAATCTAAAATGGACCTGCGCCCAACAACTCGATTGTCAATTCCATCTTAGTGAAGAAGCAATCCCCTTGTAGGTGGTCCAACAAATTCTTGATTCGGGGAAGGGGATATTCGTTTTTAACAGTGGATTTATTGAGGGTACGATAGTCAGTTACGAGGCACGACTCAAAAGTTTATTTCTTTGGGATAGTAAAGGTAGGGGATGCACAAGGCAACGATGAAGGCTTGATGTGGCCAGATTCCAGAAGCTAGCCAATTTGGCGTTCAATTTCAAAAGCTTCTTGAGGCGCGAGGTAGTAGGAAGGGTCGTTGGGTAAGGATGTGCTTGGTATAAGGTCAATGGAATGAGACGAGGGTAATCCCATGGGTTGTGTGAAGACATCGACAAATTCTTTGAGCAAGGGGAGCATGTACGAAGGTGTAGGAGTGGACAAATTATCGGGTTTAACAAGGTGCACTAAGCACAGGGAGATGCATTTATTGATACTGACTTGCTTAACTACTACTTTTTCGATAAGTGACAAAGTGGAATTAGGAGCAGATGATGTGAGAACATAGGTTCGCTCGTCTAGTTACAGATGATATTGGTGGGATTTGGCATGGTATACAACGTGTCAGACCTATTGGTAGGGGAGGCCGAGTAATAAGTCTACACAATCCATATGAGATACATCACATGTGACTGTATCGCAAAAAAAACCAATGGCAAAGGTGACCGCACAACACCTAGAAACTGTGAGGCGAGGGATGCCATTTTGTACCCAACCAAGTTGGTATGGTGTTGGGTGTGAAGTAGTGGGTAGTTGAAGGTGTTGTACCAAGTCCTGTGAGAGGAGGTTCTTTTGGCTTCCATTGACCATAATGAGGGTGGCCAATTTGTGTTTGATCTAGCAATTATGGGTGAAGAGAGGAATAGTATATGTGCTTGGTTCATTGGTGGTCATTAAAATGAGGGATGGATCTGCTTCAGTAGGGTTATCAAGGGAAACCACTTTAGGATTTGCAGGAGATTCAGTTGGAGCAATCTTGACAAAAAAAAATTTGTTGGTGAATAGATTCTTAAGTGCGCGACAATCGATAGAAGAGTGAGAATTGGTCTTATGGAAAGAAGACTAGAGCGCATTATGGGATGAAGCGAGGAAGGATTGTGGGCCAATTGATGGAAGCGTAGGAGAATTACCAAGACCAGATGGTCCGACTCGAGCTTGAGGAGAATGAATTCGAGGTACCACCTTACATTCCATGACCAAGGCCCGAAGAAAAGCCTTGTCCAAGGAAGGATTGTCGAACATATCTACTTCATGAAAGATTCCTAACAATAAGCCATAATTGAACTTGATAATCAATACCTCTTTCGGATCAATGATTTAGAGCTAGATCCGCAGTTTGTAGAAGATGTCGATGTATCCCTGGATGGACTGATTAGCAAGTTGTCGAAGCTACAACCATCTCGTGATATCCCGATGGGTAGAAGTGCTCTCTAAGATCCTGGAAGAATCCATCCCACATCGTAATGTGTGGTTACAATGTCTCGACCAGGTCGCCTCTTTCCATGACACAATCCGAATAATTCTCTAGCTAAGTGTCTCACAATGTTTATGCAATTCCCTTGAGTTATAGATCGACAATTTGAAGCTCCATGCCTTCTGTCATCTCAGGACATGTACATAAGTATGTGGAAAGATTGTGAAGCCTAAATTCAACATTTTCACCATTCATTTGGCCCACAAACTTTGGTAATTGGAAGAGCGTATCAAGTTGCATGGGTGTTGGAGCTCTGCGCTATTGCAGATGGAACAGCTCTTGGAGAGTCATCATTAAATCCCAAATTATAGTTGTGGTAGTAGATGCAAACTCCTCTGTAGACGACTCTCTTCGTAGCGACATAATTTTCATTCACCATGGATGTTGATAAGTCAATGGATGCGGCGTTGAGAATCATTGAACTCTTGAGCACATTGAGAAGGCACCCGGTACCTTGAGGAGGGCATTCTGGAAGTCCCGAGAAGGACGTCTATATCTGAGAAAAATTTTTGTTGAATGGCCACTCTTTTGAATTCCTTGGTTGGAAGAAGTTGGATTGGATCCAGGGTCTGATACCAATTGATCCACAATTCTATCTATAAAAATAAAAAAATGTCGCAACAACAAGATTGGTACATAAGAAATAAACGTTGCACAAATACAAATACACAAAAAATGAAAAGAAGAACACTAGAAGTGAGAAGTAAAATGACCATTCATTATATTTTGGCAAGAAGACACCATTTTTATCAGATTGGGCGAATTTTGTTTACAACAACAAGGGACTTGCTACTTTATTTATGACTAACAAGTGTTGTTCCGATTTTTATTTAATTATTTTCCTAACGAAAAAAGCATGCTAATTCTTTATTAGGAATTGCCCTGCTCAACTGGACTGGCGATGATAGTTTACAATAGAAACAACTCTACGAAGGGAGATGGGCGCCATGTAGTTTCTTTCATCTAGAGTTTTAGGGACTCTCCATTCAGATGTTGCTCAAAAAGTGCCCCATAATGATAGAGTCCTCAAGTTCGATAACTTAATTCACTTTAATATTATCTCCTATGTGAAAGTTCACCACCTCAATGTTCTGTTTAATACACTTACACCTCTTCCTATCTTTTTGTGTACCTTATGGTCCTAAACCCTCTTAGTCGGATGCCAAGGACTTAGAAATGAGAATTCTACTCATTAAATTGTCCGTGAACATACCTCCCATGAAACCCTCTTCAAGCTATCTGCCTATAGATTCCTCTCTAGATTCCTCCTTGCCTAGGGACTTAATGATTGAGGTAGAATCTTAAGTGGAAAATATGAATGCTCATTAGTGTTTTCACTCATACACCCATGGAAAACAGGTGAACAAGCATACACCCATGGAGTGAAAGAAAGGGATGAAGAGAAAAGATATTTTACAAAAAATTCAAAAACTTGGGCACAAGTCATTAGCAATTATGCTAATATGGAAAAAGAAACGCACAGACAAGGGGACAACATGCAATATAGAGAAAACAAAGAAAGACAAGGCAGAGAAACAAACATAATTATCAAAGGTGTGAGAGAGTATGGAAAAAATGAATGTACTCTCGATCTTGCAAGTGAATTTTTTAAGGACAAGTTGCTTTGGCAAGGCCGAATTTTCCAAGCATGGAGGGTGGGTAAGCCTAGTAGCGAAAGAGTTAGGCCCATAAAAGTCATCGTGTCAAGCATAGGCGACAAGCAAATTCTCCTAGGCAAGAAGCAACTCTTGAGAGACTCTCGCTTTTTTCTAGACGAAGATTTAACTATTAGACAACAAGAGGAAAGAAGGGAAGAGATGTCAAAGGTTAGGGCATAAAGGGATGATGACAAAAGGGCATGGTTGTTCAAAGGAAAATCTGCTATTGTCTTTTTTGGTCCTCATTTTAAAATAGAACAACAAGTTGGTAGCCAAGAAGTGACAACAATTTCATTAGCAGGAAACTATGCAACAAGGCCAGTATGGAGAAATAGGGGTGAAGACTCAACTTTGAGTCTTGTAGGCCAAAACAAATAGCAATCAAGTTATTCCCAGGTTTCCTTAAGATTAGTTTGTTGGAATTGTAGAGGTTATTCTTAGAGGCTGGGACCTGGGTTATGACCTATCATGGAAGATAAAGACACAATTTGTCTATTGGAAACACATGAGCATGAAGGGTGCAAGACATCTATGTTTGAAGAGTATGTGAAGATGACAATGTGGAACAAAGCAGATGAGAATGGTAAAGGACAAGGGGGTATCATGGTCTTAGTGAGGGAAAAAAAGGTCGTATCATTCAGCTAGAAAGATAAGACTCAACTAAACAATTCATTTGGTTTAAAATATCAGAAATTGGTAACATCATCAGAATTGCAACATGTTATTTTTCCCCACAAGTTTCAAAAACTTACAAAAGTAGGGGGCTTGACCACAAAGACCCCTTTGTAGCCTTAAAAAATGATATTGCAGTGTACTCTCAACTAAGTGAAGTTCTTATAGTGGGTGATTTCAATGCTAGGACAACACGTGAACACACTAGTATTCTTCGTTGTAAGGAAGACTGCAACCCCATTTGGCTTACAGAAGAAAGAAATCATCAGTGGACAAGAGTTTCAGAGAACAACAAAAGATGCAACTTTTTTGGGGAACAACTTCTTACTCTATGTGGGGCATTTGACTTAGTCATTTGTAATGGGTTGGCTAGATGGGCGAATTCTCACAATTTAACCTACAATACCTACAATGGAGCAAGTGTAATAGATTATGCAATTTACTCACATGACTTGTGTGAGAAAATGGAGGAAGTTTTGATTGGTAAACAACTATGGGAGTTGAAATCTGATCATAGACCGATCTATTTAAGTCTCACTCAGGCTGAACAACAACATCATGGGATTAAAAATTAGCACATTCAACAACCTCCTTCAAAGGGTAGAATTCTTTTGACTAAAAAAACTGTAACACCTTCAAGATAGCGCTAAAGACGTTGTTTAACAAGGATAAAATTAAGTCACAGGGCCTTCATAGCCATGAACTAACAAATTTAATTCAAAGCGCACTTATAGAATGCAAAAGAGTAAAAAATAGGAAATCTGAAACAAATTGTTTTTCGGTTAATGTTTGGTTTGATGAGGAATGCAAAACAACAAGGAAAACTTTGAAAGAGTCAAGTCATAAATAAATAAACATAAAATCCTACAAATAAATTGTAAGAAAGAAAAAAATATGATTTCATGATCTCAAGGAGGGAGGAACTAATCTTCTTGGGGAAAAATAACCCAAAGTTGTTTTGGAAGGAACTTCAAACGAGAAAGAAACAAACTGAAAATAATATCACAACTTTTCAATGGTTCAAGTATGCAAAGCAAGATCCTAAGGTGGACCCCCCTCCCTTCATCAACACTACTACTAAGCTCTTCACCGTGCAAGAAATTGAGGTGGGTATCAAAAAGTTGGGTGTTGGAAAAACAAAATATTTAGTTGAACTCCAAGCAAAATATCTAAAGTAGGGTTCAAAAAATCTTGCACCTCACATTATGAAAATTTTCAACAACATCATTCAATAGGGATTCTCTACAAACTGGACAACAAGCCTAGCAATACTGTTTTTCAAGAGTGGGGATGTCAACAATCCCTCCAACTATAGGACCATAATGATAAACCTCATGTTTGCAAAGTTATTTGGAAGTATGCTATAAAATAGAATCAGTAAGTGGCCAGAAGAAGGAGATAAGCATGCTAAAGGGAGAGCAAGTTTTAGACCTAAACACTCAACGATTGATCATGGTATAACTCTAAGGCACATCATTGAAAAAGTGTGGGAGAAAAAAGAGGAATCCTTTTGTTGCTTTGTCGATTTCAAAAAATCTTTGACACAGTCCCTAGAGATAAGCTTTGACATAGAATGGAGGAACTTGGGGTTCCTATGCATCTTAGAGCAGTCGTCCATAGGCTATATGAGGAGGTTAAAGTCAAAATCAGAACATCAATTGGTATCTCCGAAAGTTTTAGGAGTGATATCGGGGTCAAGCAAGGGTGTCCATTGTCCCCTACCCTTTTTGGTTTATATATAGACAAACTTGAAGAGTGGTTAAACTTACAAGAGGGTGATGGTGCTCTTTTGGGTGGTTTTGTAATAAGACTTCTTTTGTATGCACATGACCTTATTCTGATTGCTAAATCYGYTCTTGGATTGCAAGAACACTTAATTTCCCTTGAGCACTTTTGTAGTACAGTGGGGATGCAAGTCAATACTAGCAAGACGAAAGTGGTAATTTTTTCTAACAAAAGAAAACATAATCAACATAAGTTCTACTTTGAAGGCAACACTCTTGAAGAAGTGGCAGATTACAAATACCTCGGAATTGACTTCAACAAAAATCTAAGTTGGGAAGGTTGTAGAAAGAAAAGAACTTTGGAAAGTTGGAAAGCGTTCTATGCTTTTCAAAATAGGTGTAGAGAGGCAGAGCTTTGAGATTGGGAGACTATGCAAACTCTCTTTGGGCTTTTAGTGATCCCGACGGTTTTATATGGTTGTGAAGTGTGGGCCAGCAGTACATCTGACATACAGTGGAAGCAAATTGAGAAGATTAAAAAATGCTTGATCACAAACAAGTTTAAAATCAAAAGTTTAGTCCCTTATGATATCATGCTGAGTGAAATGGGGGTTGCTCCTATTGAAGAAATTGCTATGGTGCGTCTCATAATATATCTAAAAAAATTGAGCAAATGGAAGACAGTCGGTGGCCTAAGGTCGTCTTCAATGACATATTGTGCAAAAGAAAGAAGACGTGGATGCGACAAAATATTAAATGGCTTAGTAAATGGGATATCCACTTGAATAGGTGCCCTACTAACAGTAAAGAGATAAAGACTTTTGTTATTGATAGGTTCCACAAGCAAACTTGGGATAAAGAAAGAAAGAGTATTATATTGAAGAGTTTAACCCCACATACAATCATCATAAAAAAACGTACATAGGGGCCAATATATCTTGGAGAGCCAAAATGTTTATTGCCCAATTAAGAACCAATTCTCATCAACTCCGTTGTGAAACTGGGGGTTGAAAAAGACCAAAAGAAGTTTGGGAAGAAAGGGCGTGTGTGTTCTGCACCTCCGGGAAAGTGGAAACAGAAAAACATTTCATTTTAGAGCCTTCAAAGACAATAGGGACAACTATATAAGTATCTTGATAGCTAGCTCTTGGAATAATTTATTCAGCGATGGGACACTGGAGAAATTAAAGGAGCTGATCATCAAATTGAACAGGGAAAGAGCTGAAATGCAGAAATCAATGTGTGAGGCAATCAGTCTCATAGACAATTGTTAGTCTAGCCGACGTTAAAATCATTTTCTTTTTCTTTCTTTCTCACTAAACAAAAACTCAGGCCTTTCAAATCCTACATCCCGAACCTTCCAATATCACCCAGTAGGTCCACGTCACGGCTTAACACATTCTCTGTGGTCATGGCACAGGGTTACACCGAGTTGAAAATCCGACCACCGAACTATGCTCTTGCCAGCTCACTCAAAGTTGCTATGGTTTATTCCTGCAGCGAGGTTGACGTAATGGCTTAACAAATTCTCAGTTGTCATGGCGCACTTTCCCGGCGAGTTGAAAATCCGACCACCGAATTGTCCTCTTGCTATCTCACCCAGAGTTGAGTGGTTATCGTTTCTTCCTCCAGAGTTGTGTGGCTAGGGTTTCTTCCTCTAGCGGGTTTACTCCAGTTTTGATGTTTTTGAGCGAAGGGGGTTCGGATCTGATCCCGAGGATCCATTTGGATCGGACCGGATTTGCTGGCCATCCAGTGGATTTTCAGAGAAATCCACAATTTCGTCCTCCATCCCATGTGAAAACCCCTTCACGAATCTAACCCGTATTTTGCTTCCTGAGAATCCCCGGATTTGCTGGCCCTCCAGCCCTCCAGTGGATTCAGAGAAATCCACAATTTTATCCTCCATTCCACATGAAAACCTCTCCTCGAATCTAAACCGTATTTTGCTTTTCAGAGAAATCCGCAATTTCGTCCTCCATTCCATGTGAAAACTCCCTCCACGAATTGAAACCGTATTTTGCTTTGCTGGGACGCGGAGCTGGCTGTAAATCGGCCGTCCAAGTTCATATTCCCGTTTGCTAAGAGGGTTTGGATGAGGCTGGAATCAAGGCGTTGAAGTACTGATTTCCTGCCCACCACAAGTGCAGGCGACTCGCGAGTCCGATTCACATGACAGGAAAGGAGACATGAAGACAGTACACAGGTAAGCGTGAATTCACGTTTTAATCCCGCAATTATGATTTTAATTAACGTCGATTCGCGCAATACAGATGGTGACCATTCACGAGGATTTAAAACTTAATCGAAGGAAATCATTCCTGTACATAATAGCATATTATTTCGGTACGAAATGAGTGTAGAAAAAGAAAAGACCGTGGAAAGATTCAAAGAACCGGCCAAGAGGCTTCAACGATTCTTACCTGTGAAGTTTACCCTCCGCCATGCCTTTGCCCTGTGGATCGCAGTCTGCTTTTATTAAAAGCCCCCCACAATAGCTGCCTAAATATTATGATGATGATGGCGGCGTCTCAGTCACACGGGGCTTTGTCAACGTCCCACCAGGATTCGAACACGTGATCTCCACTCACTCGCGCCAATAGCACCGTCGCAGTGCCCACGTCCATCCAATTCACAGTATAAGCGTATGACTGTGACTGGATTTTGTGTAATTAGTATCGATGAAAATTTCTATGTAGATTTTATATTATAAATGTGACATGTTGATTATTCCTTTTTAGGTACTGGAAAACGTTTCAGTTGTTAATTAATAGTTATTATTAATTGTTTTTTTCTAAATTGTAGGTTGATTTATCATTTTTATTTAAGTAAAACCAAGTTATCTGGAATAAGTCGGTAATATGTAGGGGATAGGTTTTGACTCTTTCTAGAGGCCTCTAAGTCTTAGCTTATTAAACTGTTACTTTAAATAAATAAAAAATTGATTCTTAATCAAGTAAAACAATTTTAAATCATACTTTAAAACCAAAAAAAATATTATTTTTTATTAAAATATTATTTAATTTTAATATTATGTTTAGATTTTATTTAATATTATTAAATTTAGATTTATTGAGAATAAATACATTATTATTTATAAGAGAATACTTGGATATTATGGTTCGCTTAAACTTTTTCAATTTTAAAAGTAAATATTTTTAGTGTGTACTTAAATCAGCATGTATTTGACTTTTGCGTTATCTAGTTAAAACTAACAAGAGGCCACACTTCTATGGTTGGAACTAACAAAAGGTTAGAGTATAACTTGGAATTAACCAGAGGTTAAATTTTGAATTACAAGTAATTAACTAGAAACCTATTTTTATGATTTGGGCAAGCATGGAATAGCTAGTATTATACCAAGTGTTACATTAGTAGCGATGTCCTTGTCGTAATAGGGATGCAGTAACAACAATGTCTTTGTTGTTATGTGGTAATAGCAGGATAACCCACAACGATTAAAATAATAGGAAAATAATTGGACATTGACGAGAAATGTTATCTTCAGTCTTAGTTTGTAGAGTCAGTTTCAAAAGGAAGGTCTTGCAGGACTGCATGTCTTGCTTTAGTTTTGGGAACAATTCAACGATACGTCTGATCTGCTAGGGCATGTGGACACTTGTGAAGTGCACTCGGAATAGAGGCAATGGGATTTTGAGCTTGCTTAATTCATGCATGATATCAAAGGGAGTAAACACCGAAACCATGAAGTACCATTGAATGATTTTCTTACGCACCTACGCAACTGATCCTGGTACTGGCGACTGCTCCAAGAGAAGCAATAGATAGATCTTTCGAAAGGATGATCCCACTCATGCTCTTAGACCAATGACTGATACTCATTTACTTTGAATGGGACTAACTCAACACTCATTAGGCTAGCTCAGATGAGGGAGACTTGGTTAAGCAGATGAAACAAAAGTTGCACGGTCATGATTATGAGTTAGACACACTCACCCACCAGGACCACCCCTATGCCTGAAACATGTAGGCATAGAAAACCTCCAATCCTTAAACATTAAGGAATTATGTCATAACTGTTGACTGAACATAAGTTCTAACCAGCATACATGTATGCACATGATCCTCTTTTGCAACCAACAAAAGCATGCCCATAATCCTCGTGGAAAATCCCGGGTTGACAAAAATTGGCTTTGAAGGACTAATGAACCGTCTGGGATATTCATAAGCCTTTCAATAGAATAAATTAGCCTTTTTCTAGTCGATACCATACATGTTGTTGTTACTTACGTTGATTCAACATTCGGGGAGCTTTGGAAATAATTTTTAGTGGAATAAAAATAGAATCATCAATATAGTCCATCTTAAGCAACTTTTTCAATCGATTTTGAGGAGTTTGAGGAGCGAGCTGGATTATTTGTTTATGCCCATCGAGCTTATTCTGCCCACTGGAAGTATTCTATCATTAGTCGACGAGACCAATACTCATCTATTCTTACATTGTTCCTATACTTATCAAATCAAATTTGGATTGAAATTGAAGTTGAGACTGATCTTCCCTCCTTGTGGAGGAGTCCTACTTTAAAATATTGTTTTCGTATATGGTTTTCCAGGAAAGAACTGATGGATTTTTAGGATATTCCCTTTCTGGTCCTCTGGGGCATTTGGACAACGTGAAACTCTTCACTGTTTGAAGGGAAATTGATTCCAACCTTCCAAGTCACTGCTAAGGTTATGCTATTACTTTCTCATTATAAGACGATCACAAAAGTCATATAACCTCTTCCCCAACCTCCACATATGATGTTTTATGCAATTTTTTCCTTTGTCACTAAAGTTGATCCTGCATGGCGAAGGTTCCAACCTCTCGATCATGTGCAACCATGTTGGAAGATTGAAAATTCAATCATATATTTAAAGAATCTACGCACATGAAACCTATTTTTGAATAATCAAATAGAAACCTTATTATTGTTGAGTTAAATTCAACATAAATTTGAATTGAAAAGTTCTATGGGTTAGTAATACAAATACAAATTATGACTAATAATAGCTATCAGTTCCAACCATAGGTACAAATTACCAAATATATTAAGAAAATATAAAAAGAAATTGACAACATGGAGACGAGCGACCTGAATGTGCAGTTGTTCATGACAAGTGGTTCCTCGCATAATAGGTGTTGGTCTTGAGATCCTAATTTCCATGGTTCTGCAACATCACAAGAAGCGATGATTTTTAGGAATAGACAAATTGGTAAGAGAAAAAATAATTAAAAAAATTAAAATGTTGACACTTGGTTTGTTAAACAAATGATGAGTGGAAGCACACGTGCCATATGTACATGGCTCACCTACTACATGAACTCACAATAAGACAAAACCAAGGAAATAAAGTGGAAATATGGAGTAGCAACCCCTATGGCAATATGGAGTAGCAAAACCTACACTGGACTCACTAACAATGTGGCAATCCAAAGGGGAGCAAGAGGAAGGGGCATAGTTATCGTGACCATCATAAGGACAAAGATCGAACCCTAAACCTTGGATGATCACTATGACACAAAAATTAGCTTTTAGAAAAGTCGAAAAAGAGCAGAAGACTCTGCACAACCGATACACATGCACCCGTTTGCCCGATCCATCTATTTCTCTGGTTCAAGCTCTGCCATTGCTGTTTTTTCCTATTTATGCTTCAGACAATCAATCAAGTATATGGAGTCAATGATTCGATTCATGCATATCTACGTTTTTCCCTGGCCATGAGATTCCAAGCCCATAACTCTCTGAGTGTAGTTAGAATGGCACAAGGTTGAGTCAAGGAGGTGAGCTTCGTTCCATTTTATTTCTTTAACTAGTCAAGGGTGAGGTACGAACACTCATCCGACGAGGGTTTTAGAAGACTCGACTGACTCTTTTTTCACGCTTGCTTCAACTGGTTCAAAGCTTGAAATGAAGTACCCCTGCCTTGTTCTTCAAATTTGAGAGGGAGGGACGAACACTATATCCATGGATTTGAGTTTTCATTGGCCAAGGGTGTGAAGCAATTAGTCATCACAGGTAAATCTGAGCCCGCGTTTCTGGTGTCCTTAATACACCACGATTTTCTGAATACCCGTGAAGGAAGTAAATCCACCTCCAATTGGAAGGATTTTGTAAGCTCTGTCATTGCATGTCGATGTTGATTCTTCGTCATCGAAGGACACACTATTAAGAAGGTGATTCTTCTGTTTCCCTTTATTGGATTCCAATAAGAACCAGATATAGCCTATCTGTCCAAATTGTCTTCTAAAATGTAACAAAAAATAAAATTTAACTGTTTTTTTTTAATCAGATTGCCAAAAGCTGCCTGTTCTGATGCCCAGAGACAAGATGCTAGAATTTTTAGATACGTGGATCGTTCTTAGATACCCAACCCTGTCACAAACCCTTATATGTTCTTTCACACAGCTCATTGTCACTCCATGAGTGATTAGTGTTGACATGCATTTCAAGATTTCCGTAACCTCTAATGACTGGACATATATGTCTCAACACAGTGTTTTGAGCATATTATATCACAACTTCAGTATATGGATCTAAGAGCTAGAGGCCACTACTATATAAGTGGTTTTTGAAACCTCAAGTTTCATTAGATTGGGCCACTACTATCTTTTAGGATACTCCTTATTCACCCAACCACCTATATACAGAACTGGCCCTAGATTGCTTTATTTAAGTGATCTGCCCATGAATAGCAATGGATATGACATGCATGAATTAGAGGGTGTTCTGGTCCATCCACGCCACGTTCCTTCATCATGAAATCATGGAATCACATACACCATTGAAAGAAGGAAGTTGCGCAGGATCAAATGTTTCTTTAGATGAATCTAATCTAGATGAAAAATGAATTGGTAATCTCTAATGACTGGACATATATGTCTTAACACAATGTTTTGAGCAGATTATATCACAACTTGAGTACTTGGATCTAAGAGTTAGAGGCCCGAAGAAACTAAATATACAATTGTTTAAAAGAATTACAATGGCACTTGAGAAATTGGACATTTAAAATCGCTCTTTAGTTGAAACTAAAACCAAAGAGCAGGTTTGTTTCAAAGCATAGAGAAACAATGATAACATTTAACTCAAATTCATTCTTAATACATTCTTTCCATTCATGGGGTGGAATCGATCTTTTCTCACAGTTGCAATGCCCATTTTGTGTCAAGACAATTGTAGTTCAACTTGCATTTTACCAGCACATTCAGGTAAACCAGTTTAAGAATTCATTTGGTCAAGTTCGTGTATGGATCGAGGATACATTCATTTTTTATATCGCAACGAGGGAGCCAATCAGGTTCGACAATCGATTTCACTGGTAAGCACAAAGAACTCTTAAATTTAGTGTATGTTCATTGAATGGTTAATGAAGCACATGATTAATAAAAAATAAGTGTCAGGGAAATAACAAGTAAAACATGGTGTGCTCTCTGAAAATTCTTTTAGCACTTACCTGTCTTCATTGGATTTTGTACCAGGTGCGAGGATTTACTGAAGGGGCGAGGTCTCTAGATCAAGTTCAGAATAGCCCAACTGTGCTAGGGAAAATCATAGGAAGAAAAAGGATTCCATATTATGCAAGGAAACATTCTTTTTGCCAATTCCAAGGTAAGATTGAATTATCCTTTGTTGGTGAATCCACATCCAACATCACACGAGATCACCACTAAGCACACTAAGCATGTATTAAGATTATTTATAATCCATCTAGCTTGTTCCGACTTCTTTACCATGTGTTCCTAGACTTGTTATGGCTTCTTGTACATTAGGGTAGTTCCAGTTTTTTGTATTTCCCAGTGTGTTCCTCATGAATCAATCCTCCCAACCCTTGTAAGTTTACCAACAAATGGTAGGTAGGCCCTTATGTGGAAGATTGGTATTGATAGGTGTCGATGGTTGCTTTAGCAGAACAAATGGTTGGGAATTCTTCTTTCAAATTCTTCTCGACGGTGGTAGGACTTAGCGATGGTGGCAGGACTTAGCAAGTTCAACCCCTGCCATAGTGCCATGAAGAAATAAGCAAGCAATGTGCCTGCATGCATGTAGGTAGTGGAGACAGTGGCGTCAGACATTGAAATTTGGGAGGAAGACGACATTGAAATTTGGGAGGAAGATCACTTGTTGTATTCATTAGACATCTTTGGGTGCATTGAAAACTTACAACTTAGGTTAAAACTTAGAACAAATAAATTGCATGCAAATTATCATCCAAATCATAAGTTAAAAGCAAGGTTTGAGATTGTATTTTCACATTGGGAGGAGCGAAGCCTCCAATAAAACTTTGGTTGTTAGAGTGAATAGGATCATAGATAAATAATTTTTATTAAAATATTTATTATGAAAAATTACAACCCATGCTACAAAGTTATGGATATACCAAATGTATTAAAAGTCAACATCAAACTAATCGACGATCAACACCGTATCAAACGACGCTAGAGTCCATTCTTGCCTTCTACCTAGACTAATAAGATATTTAATTATGACTTAATAAATGTATATATATGACTTTTATAAGTATTGGAATGATACTTATGTTGTTTGATGTAGTGGATTATTTTTTAAAAATTGTATAAAGATTTTGAGTGTACACGTTTCGAGTAAATGTTTCCATCATTATAGAGAGCACCATGGGCTTCCATATAATATGATTAACAAATGAAAAGTTTCGAACCATATAAAGAGGGAGGGAAGCACACGGTGTGTGTATTTATTATTTTTATATTTTAAATCATGTATTTATTTATTGTTTTTTTATGATTATAAGTTAATAATGTTTATATATGATTTGTATGGATACTCAACGCTAATCTTTATAGTGAAATATATTGAATGATCTTTTCTAAATTATATTAAAGATTTTGAATAAATATTTTTAAAATAAAAATATTTTCATTATAAAAAAATAATAATTTTTATAACAAAATATATTAAATAATTTTTTAAAATTATATTAAAGATTTAAATTTTTTTAAATATATGTTTTTATA
>JZKD02S1673204.1:959235-1003058 GCA_000966675.3 Picea glauca | reverse complement strand
CAAACACAACAGTGGTAGTTAGTGGTTTCAAGAAAAAAATTGGCTTGGGATCATTACAGTGGTATCAGAGCTCTGATCCTCTCAACCTGTGAGGATTGGCGCATGCATCGGTACAATGGTATATACATGGGCAGAAAGAAGAAAAAGGCAAGTGAAACAAAGGCTAAAATGGAGGGGTTAGGTGAAGAAGAACCCCAGGGCTTGGCCTACTTGGAAAAAGAATTCAATAAATCCATAAACCAAACAGAAAGTAAATTGGTCATTCACCTACAAGAGAACTATGACATAACCCGTAGAGGACAAGATGAAATTACTGAGACTTTGAAAAAGGTAGATGATAACCTAAGGAAGGTGGATGAGAACCAGACTAGGATAGTCGATCTATTACTACAGATAACTCATAAGGGGAAAGGACCAGAGATATATGGAAACAGAGAGACTAGCGGTTCACAGGGGGGAAACAGGTACAACCCAGAGAAGGCTCCCAGGTATAATCCTAAGAAAATTTCCTATCATTAGTCAGAAGGGAGCCATGGAGGGGCCACCCCACATGGGCATATGGGTAGCAGGGCTACTCCTAGACCATACTTACCGACGTTCACAGATGGATAGTCACAACAGGAACAGGTGGATGATTTTCTTGAGCAGATGGTTCAGTGTACCAGGGAGTACCATGATCTAGACTTGGGAATTCAGAGACAGATGTCCCTGGATCAATACTACCAGCTTAAGTTCAGAAATAAACCTAAGCCAAATCACATAAGCAATTATGATTTGGAACGAAGGATGGGGAAGATAGAAATCCCATACTTTTATGGTACGACCAAGATGACAACACAGGCATGGGTACAGAAGTTGGATACTTATCTACAGCTCAACCCCATGAGAGAGATGGAAACCATCAAGTTTGCCACCATGCACTTGGATGGAAAATCTCATGATTGGTGGTACCATGGATTGATCACCCTAGGCCACAATAAGATCATGGAATACACAAAATTCACTTAGAGGCTTATTGACCGTTTCGATCAGGGGGATCCGAAGCTGCCTTTCAAGGAGCTCACATAGCTCATAAAAATAGGTACACCAGAGGTATACATTGAAGAATTTCAGAGACTAGCATTCATGGTGCAAGACATCTCATCAACCAGACTTATGATGTTGTTTATTGAAGGGTTGATGTAACCCTTGAGGGGTTGGGTAAAGGCTTTCAATCCCACCAATCTACAGGATGCTATTTGGAGGACGAGGGACCTAGGGCCAGCTTCCAAACCAAAAATTACCCCTAGACCACCTCTTAACATCGGAGGAAGAGACCAGAGACCTCCTATGAACCTAGGAGGACATGACCCAAGGGGGTTTGACAGGGGTCGTGGCAAAATAAATGACAACACCAGGAGGGAACTGAGGAGGAAGAAACTATGCTTCACATGCAAGGAACCATGGAACCCATCACACATGTGCATGGGACGTGGCTAGGTACACTACATAGAGGTTACTTCGGACAATGAAGAGGAGGAATATTATGGTCAAATACAAAATATAGAGGCTGAAACCACAGAGGCAGCGGAAGAGGAGATTCCAGAATAGGATAGTACGACTGAGGAGAAGGCCACCTTGGCATCTATCAATGGGGTGCCCAAATTCAACACCTTCAGGATGAGAGGGGTCTTGTAGGGGAAGAGAGTGTCTGTATTGATTGATGGGGGAGCCTCTCACAACTTCATTGACGCAACATTGTTGAAGAGGAGACATATACCCACAGTCGAATTTGAAGGGTTCAAGGTAGAATTAGCAGGTGGTAGTACTATGCCCTGTGACAGATACATTTCAGGTATGAAGCTCACCTTGGGAAGGCATGAGCTAGTTCAGGACATCTATGTGATGGACCTTCTAGACACTAACATCATCCTAGGGGTATAGTGGCTCAACACATTAGGGACTATCACCACCAATTACAATACCATGGAGATGTCCTTTGTAGAGGAAGGAGGACAAAAGGTCATGCTCAGAGGTATGACAGGTAACTCTACTAGGGTGGTTACACCCAAGAGGATGGAAGCCATCTTCAGGAGAGAGGAAATTGTGTATGCAACGGAATGTAGGATTTCGGCACGTCTAGATGAGAAGGGTAAAGTGCACTACAGCCCAGAGATCAAAGAGATCCTTGACAGGCACCATAAGGTGTTCAAGCCGATTCCTCCAGGTGTGCCACCAGAAAAGGGGTTTGATCACATCATTGAACTAGAGGCAGGGGCTAAACCAGTTATCACCACACCCTATAGACATCCAAAGAAGTATAAAGACGAGATAGAGAAGGCCACCAGGGAGATTCTAGACATGGGACACATTAGTCCAAGCTCTAGCCCTTTTTATTCTTCAGTAGTCTTGGTCAAGAAGAAGGATGGGACGATGAGGATGTGCATTGACTTCCGGGCCTTGAATAAAAAGATGATAAAAAATAGGTATCCTATACCCAGGATTGATGAGTTGCTTGATGAGCTACATGGAGTTGTCTACTTCACAAAAATTGACCTTCATTATGTCTACCATCAAATCAAGATGAGGGAGGAGGATATCTCAAAAACAACTTTCAGGTGTCACTACAACCATTATGAGTTCTTGGTAATGCCCTTCGGGCTAACTAATGCCCCAGCCACGTTTCAGTCTTGCATGAACCATGTGTTCAACAAACAACTGAGTTAACACTTGCTAGTATTCTTTGATGACTTGCTCATTTACAACGAGACGTGGGAGGACCACCTTCGACATGTGGACCAAATCCCGTCGATCATGGAGGAACAATCACTATATGCTAAGGAATCCAAGTGTGAGTTTGGTATGACAGAGGTGCTCTACTTGGGACACATCATAGGAGCAAAAGGGGTAGAGGTACATTAGGAAAAAATAACAGCCATTAGGGAGTGGCCTACTCCTAAGACACTCATAGAGTAAAGGGGATTCCTAGGCATATGCACATACTACAAAAAATTTGTCAAGGGGTTTTCTCAACTGTGTGCACCCTTTACCGATCTGACCAAAAAGGGGGCCTTCAAATGGAGTGAAGAAGCTCAAGCCATGATGGAGAAAATGAAAGAGGTAATGAGCACCTGCCCAGTTCTAGCCCTTCTAGATTTCATCCTACCTTTCACCTTGGAGTGTGATGCCTCAGGGGAAGGTATAGGGGCCATATTGATGCAGAATAGGCACCCTCTTGCCTATGAAATCCGGAAACTCAGGGGCCCTGAACTTCTTTACAACATTTATGACAAAGAAATGTTGGCTATCATGCATGCACTAGCCAAATTTAGGCAATATTTGGTAGGTGCACGGTTTGTGGTCAAATCAGACCATAACAATCTTAAATACCTATTGAAGCAGAAGGATTTGAATGAAAGGCAACAAAAATGGGTAAGCAAAATACAGGCCTACGACTTTGACATTGAATTCGTCAAAGGGAAGAACAACGCAGTAGCGGATGCATTATCTAGGAGGCCATCCATTTTTTCCATGTCAAGTATGTCAGTTGATTGGAAGGATCACTTGATGGTGGAATATGCAAAGGATCAGTTCACTTGTCAGCTATTGGATGAACACATACAATATGATAACTTCAGATTCATGAAGGACCTCATTTATTACAAAGGCCAAATTTTCTTGGTTCCTGGATCGACTTTCAAAGACAAGATATTACATGCATGTCATAACTCACCAGTGGCAGGACACCAGGGGATTAGTAATACGTACAGACAAGTGAGACAGAGGTTATCATGGAAGGGCCTCAAGGAATACGTGATCAAGCATGTCAAATAATTCACTACATGCCAAGAGAACATGGATGAGCACACTCACCCTGCAGGACTGCTGCAACCCTTGTCCATTCCAGAGCACAAGTGGGAAAGCATATCCATGGATTTCATCACCATCTTTCCCAGAGCACAGGGGAAGGATTGCATTTTTGTAGTAGTGGACAGGTTGACAAAGTTTGCACACTTCTTTTCCATAGCCATAGACTTCAGCGCAACACAGGTGGCCAAACTATTTTTCAGAGAGGTATTCAGATTGCACTGCCTACCAAAGACCATTATCAGTGACAGGGATAGCAGGTTCATGAGTATGTTTTGGCAGGATTTGTTCATATTAGTTGGCATGACATTGACCCCTAGCGCCGGCTATCACCCTCAGACGGACGACCAGACTAAAATAGTCAACAAATCTATGGAAGGCTACCTCAGAAATTACGTAGCCGAACAACAAAAAGCATGGGTCAGATGGTTGCACTTGGGAGAATACTGCTACAACACCACCCATCATGTATCCATAGGCATGACACCATTCAGAGCTTTATATAGCTATGATCCAATCTCCTTTGTGGAGATTGCCTTTGGGGATAGCAGGGCACCAATGGTGCAGGATTGGGTACAACAGAGCCAAGACATCCTCTGGGAGTTGAAGGATCATCTACAGAGAGCACAGAACCAGCAGAAGGTCCAAGCAGACAAGCACAGAGTGGAGCGTACTTTTGAGGTTGGTGACTTAGTCTATTTAAGGCTCCAACCCTAACGACAGGTTTCTATTAAAAGAAGCGGAGCAGAAAATCTACAGCCACGCTTCCTTGGGCCCTACAGGATCAGCAAAAGGATAGGGGTTGTAGCTTATGAGTTAGAGCTTCCACAAGGCAGCTGAATACACAATGTCTTCCATGTATCCTACCTAAATAAATCCATCGTCCAACAAATTATTCCCATTGAGATGTTGACTCCCATGGACAAAGAAGGACAACTTGTGTTGATTCCGGAAGAGATACTAGAGGTTCGAGAAAAAAAGCTCCGGAAGAGAAGCATTAAGGAGTATTTGATTAGGTGGAAAGACTTACCCATTGAGGATGCCACATGGGAGAATGAGCAGATGGTACGGGAGATAGGTTGGGAATTTCTTGAGGACAAGCAATTTCAAGCAGGGGAGACTGTAATGTCCCCCACCTCTTGAGGAAGAGGTTTGGAAGATGTAGAGGTCTAGGTGTCCCCACTAGGCCATAGTCTCACACTGAGGGGAAAGGTCAACTAAACTAAGGTTATATTCTTAAGTTGACTTGATAAAAAGGTGAAAAAGGAGTTAAAAGATAACTCAATAAAGAAATAGAAGAGCTGGAGTTGGAGTTAGGGTTAACTCTAGGAGTTAAGTTAACTCAACAGGAAAATAGAAGAAAAAGTATAAAGAGAAGGCTAGGGTGCACTTCTTGGGCATTCTGGATTTTGGTAATTGTTGTTATTGCTCTTGAGCATACAATTTGAGGGTTTTGCTATCACAAACCCTTGTGAGCAACTTAGTAGTGAAAGACTCACTCACCTTGTTCCAAGCTTGGTCTCGGGGATGAAATACTCCACCCACACCATTCTACACTCATCACAGATCCACCTATCAATTCAAGAAGCAAGCAGGGTTGTATTGTTCATGAATTTCCAGTAGGGGCACACCATCATTTGAAGAAGAGATCGATCCATCCAATTAGGAGATCTTGGGGGTATTCCGACACTTGGGTTTTACTTGCAGGTTCTCAACTATCATTTTGGAGGTTTTCTTGAAGAGTTATCACCATCAGATCTTCAACTACAAATTGGGACAACCTTGAGGCGAGGAGGATGTTTTGCAATTCAGTATTTCTTAGATCTAGGGAGTTCTACCTAGAATATGGACCTGAGACTTCTCCTATAGGGTTTCCACAGCTTGATCTATCATTCTAGAGATTTTCACAGGCTCTGGAGGTGTCTTTTATTCAGAATGATTTATTGAGCTATCCAGGGTTTCAGGAGGGCGCATACTACATTAGGGTTTCAGCCATTGACGGAGGAGGATCGAATATTTGAGCTTCTGACTTCCAGGAGGGGTTTCCTTGGCTCTGATCTACATCTAGATAAAGTTTGGCATGATTTGCGTACCTCCTTCAGCCAGGCCGAAATATTGGTCCCTTTCAGCTAGCAGGACATACCAGCAGGACGTACCAGCAGTCAGGAAGGGTTGAGCGTTCACCTATTGTTATCACTTTGGATCTTCAGATTATATTCAGCCTTTGGAGCCATCTTTTTTATTAGCAGGAGCATTTTGTAGCAGCTCATATCTATTATCTATTAGAGCCATCTGAGGATTATTCCAGATCTTCTCTCTATATTGTATATGGTTCATTCTTTCATAATAAAGGTCATATCTATGCTTGTGTTTACCAAATCTGAGTATTCTTGTGATATTGCATGTGTTGAGTAGATCTTGTATGAACACCATTTAAATAACTGGAACAAACCCTAAGGCTGAAACATCAATAGCAACCTGCACAACAGATAATCAACAAACACAACAGTGGTAGTTAGTGGTTTCAAGAAAAAAATTGGCTTGGGATCATTACAAAATGGAGCAACCATTCTCAGCTTTAGAGAAGGTGTAGGTGCATAGTCCCAGTTCTAGAAGGAACAATTGCAGAAAGAGGAGAGGACATACTCTCAATCAGTGAGACATATAGTGTTTTACATAAAGCACATAGAGCTAGCACATGATTGTGCATATTGAGTTGCAATTGATCAAGTGTACCAGATTGGTACAATGTAATGAGAAACTTTGATTTGAGGATTGAATGTAGAAAGACTCATGTCTGCCAGTTGAAGGAAGGTTTGTACATGTTGAAGCAAGATCCTAGAGTTTGATATGGCAGAATTGACAGTTTCTTGAAGAGCTTGGACTTTACCAAAAGTAAAGTTGATTCTAACCTTTATCTCAAGGTTATGAATGATGAGCTAGTGATGGTACTACTATATGTAGATGATGTATCCTTGACAAGATCATAGATTGTAGAATAATCTCGCCACAGAGTTTGATGGAAGACCTAAAATGCATTATCTCTTAGGTCTTGAAGTTTGGCAGAGCACAGAGAAGATCTTCCTTAACCAAGGGAAGTATGAAGTTAAAATTGAAAAGGGTTGACATGTTGAAATGCAAATCCATGTACACACCCATGGAAACAAAGTTGAAGCTCCTGGTAGATACCTTGTCAGAATTGGTTGATGTTACTCTGTATAGACAGATTATTGGTTCAGTGATGTATCTGACGAATACCAGGCTAGATATATGTTTTTCTTTGATTCAATATTCGGTAGAAGCCATACGTGTTCACATTGTTGCTATAAAACATATGATGAGATACCTTAAGGGTACGCTGAATTTTGGTCTCTATTATACTAGAGATCATGACTTCAGACTGAGTGGTTACATCGATTCAAATTGAACTGAAAGTGTTTCTGATAGAAAGAGAACTTCGGGATGTTGTTTCAGTCTGAGGTCAACCATGAATTCATGGCAGAGTAGGGAGGAATTCAACATTTCTCCGAGAACGACATAAGCATAATACATTGTTGCATGTTCCGCCATTTGTGAAGCCATATGACTTTAGATGTTGTTGACAGATCTATTTGATCTGGAGATGGAAGCCACCATGATCTTATGTGATAATAAAAGATGATGTGTTCCATAATGAGTCAAAGCAGATAGAGATCCGATAACATTACATATGTGAAATGGTGCAAAGAGGAGCCATAAAGCTCCAATATGTTAGCAGGGATGAACAAGTTGTTGATGTGTTGACCAAGCCTCTATCTCGTGTAAAGTTTGAACACTTTCGAAATAATCTTGGTATATTCCGAAAGGACCTCCCTCGAAAGGGGGAGTAGTGATGATATTCCAACCTCGTGATGTGTTGATGTGCCAACTTAATTGTTGTGATGATGTTCCAGCTTAATTGATGTGATAATGTGCCAACTTAATTGTTGTGATGATGTGCCAGCTTAATTGTTGTGATGATGTGCCAGCTTAATTGTTGTGTTGATGTTCCAACTTAATTGTTGTGATGATGTGACAACCTAGTGTTGTGATGCCAGCTTCATGCTGATGATGTGTCAGCCTCGTGTTGTGATGATGTGCCAACCTTGTGTTGTGATGCCTACTTCATGCTGATGATGTGTCAGCCTCGTGCTATGATGTGTTGCTAGCTTCATGCTGTGATGCCAGCTTCATGTTGAAGATTCTCAGCCTAGTGCTGATGTTCATGATGCTCCAGCCTTTGTGTTGTTTTGTTGTTGTTATTGATGATGATAATGTATTAGTGTTATACTAATCCATGTTGATACAGATGTTGATGATGCCACTTCAAATTTTTGCTGAAGATGATGATGCCACTTCAACTTATTGCTGAAGATGATGATGATGATGTTATTTCAGCTCTAATTCAGAAGATGACGATGTTACTTTAGCCTCATGCTAAAGATGTTGATGATATTACTTTAGCCTCATGGTAAAGATGTTGATGATATTACTTTAGCCTCATGCTAAAGAAGATGATGATGTTACTTTAGCCTCATGCTGAAGATGATGATGATGTTAACTTAGCCTCATGCTGATGAGGATGATGATGCCATTCCAGCTCCCTGTTGTGAATGATGATATTGATGATGAGAAAAACTTCCGATGATTTATACATATGCTAATCAGTGTTACAAGATGTTGTTGATGATAATGCCCTCTCTCTTGCTTGATGTTGTTGTAGAATACCATTCTTGTTAAGGGGGAGTGTTGAAATATTGTAACTGCAAAGAGTATTCTATTTTATTATTGATGTATTATTCATTATATCAGTCCCCTTTTGTGGATTGATCATGTCGGGCATTGTAAATGACCAAATCCCCTTTTGCGGATTGGTCAAACCAAAATTGTAATATGCTAGATGAGAAGTCGTCCCCCACAATATATTAAAGTGGTTATAACCACCCAGAATGAGAAGTCAGCCATGCAAATGGAAAGACACCTCAGTTCAACACCTTCCAGATTGTATAAATAAGAGAGGCCAATGTCTCATTTGCTCACTCACTCACTTTTTAATCAGAGTGGAAGTTTGGAGCTGCAGTTGGAGGAGAAGGAAGAGAGAGAGAGAGGCATACTTGGGAGACGACTTTCTGTATTGTTTGGTTTATTCTCTTGGAATTGTATTGGCTATCTATATTAAGGAAGTTTTTGATGGGTTTTCTCCCCCATGAGGGTTTCCCAGGATAAATGATGTGTCTCTTGTGATTGTATATTTCCTAGTGATCCTATCTATGCTATGGTTATCTAGTAAATTGAAAAAAAACCTAATAATAGCTTAAACCTTAACATTCACAAAGTCAACACTCCTCTTTGTTGATGTATGAAGATCTCGTCTGCTACTAATTATGTTTTCGAACGATCTCTTCTGTTGGGCGTCAGGACGCCTCTCTCCAATGTTTGGGTTTAAACCTACCAGATGGATCGTTCTCCAAAGGGAGGGGAAGAAAATTTCTTCTCTCAAAATCACAATCTCGTGTAGCTTTGGATGTCACGGTGGGTAGACAAATATCCATCTCTGGGGCACTTAGAGCATTGCCAAACCTTGAAGGGTTTTCCAAATGAAAATTATATCTTATAATTGTAGGGGGTTGGTGAGCTCCTCCAAGTGTCTCTCCCTCTAAAGGCTACTGGAGTTAACGCAACATGATATCGTGATGTTACAAGAAACCCTTGGGATAGAGGCCTTGATTTTTCCGCTGCTAGAAAGGCTCTTAAAGGGTTGGTCTTTCTTTGGTTTAGATACCTCAGGTCATGCGAGAGGTTTGGAAATGGGATGGAATAAAAAATCCATAAAGCTTGAATATTCTTAGGGATTCCCTTGTGTCCAAGGTATGTCTATTTGTCTTGCAGAATTGGGGAAATATTTTATGATTTTAAACATTTATGGCCCCACTCAGGACCGACCTCAATTTTGAAATGTCCTTCTAGAAAAATCCTTTTTAAAAGACCGCTTTCTCATTCTGGGTGGGGATCTAAAATTCTCCATTAGCGAAGACGAATCTTGGGGGTAGATATCCCAGGCTGACTCTCTCTTAGATTTCATAGTGCATAAGCCGGGGAAGGCAAGGATGATTGATATTGCCCCTACAAAGCTTGGCCCCACTTGGAGGAACAAGCGCTTGGGTGAAGATCATATAACAAAGAGACTAGATCACTTTTTGATCTCAAATTGATCGGTTGAAGAGCTTCTATTCAGACAGTGGGTAGGGTCAGGGGGGGAATCAGATCACTATCCAATTTTTATGAAGATAGCAGGAGCCACTGGAAAACAAAATAGCCCTTTCAAATTTAACTCTAGCTGGTTAAAAGAGGAAAATTTCATAAATTTGGTAAAGGAAGTTTGGGATCCTTTATGACCAACAGAGCATGCTACTGTCCAATTTGAAAGGAATTTAAAATCTCTAAAAACTGCCACAAAAGCCTGAGAAAAAAGGAAAAAACAACAGCTAGAACAATACATTATAAGCACACAAGAAGCACTTAAATCCCTCTATGACTCTAAGAAAGGAGGTTTTTCCACCCAAGCAGAAAAAGCGTCCCTCTCATCCTTGGAAAAGAATAGAAGAGAGCTTCTCCAAGCTAGGGAAGAAGAATGGAGACAAAAAAGTATGGCACTATGGCTTCACAATGGGGATGAAAATACAAAAATTTTCCAAGCTTGTGCAAAAGGCAGGAAATTGGAAAACACCATATGGGGGCTAATGGATCAATTGGGAAGGTAACTCTCTTCCTTTGAAGATTTGGCAAGGTACGGGTCACAACACTTCAAATCATTATATATAGCAGAAAGAAGGGTGTCCTTAGATGCCACCCTTTACATGGTATTATACTTCCCCCAAGATAAAGTGAAATCCCATGAATTTCATTATTTTGTGTTTGGTTATTCAAACCAAAACATATTGTGATTTGATGTAGATGGCCTTAGTTTCCCTTTTGGTCGAAAATGTAGCCCGTAAGTTTTCACAGAATTGAGGGTTTATATAATTGTTTTTTAATGTATTTATAAAATTCTCTATGCTAAATTAGTAAAAAAATATTTTATTGAAAATGAAAAGAATTGTAAAATTCAAGTTTATTTTCATTTTTTTCCAAGTTTATTTCCATCTTATTAGAAGTGAGATTGTAATGTAAATATAAAATTAGAATTTATATTATTTACAAATAGATTAAAAATAAAATTATTAATAAAAAGTATTCATACAATATTAAATAAATTTATTCCACTATATCTTTGCTTGCAGTTTCTATTTGAGGGTACATTTAAGGACAAAGAGATGGATATTGATTCAGGGAAAACACCAACATCAACAAGCGCGATATGCCCATGGATATCTGGGAAATGCATTTCCTAGGCACCACAAGCCCCAAAATATATAATAAGCACATCCATGATTGAGGAATATAAGCAATACATGAGAGACTACGTCTTAGTGGGGAAATTTTTAGGGCTCTGGCCCTTTGAAGGTGAATTGGTAAAATGGAGACACCAATGGTGGAAGCCCAAAGGCCATTATGATCTACAACTAGGTTCCAGGGGATTTTTCACCATAATCCTGCATAACTTAGAGGACAAAAACAACATTTTTTATGGAGGGTTGTATTTCTTCAACTCGACGGGTCTCTTCTTGAGATTTTGGACTGAAAAATTTAGCCCTGAAACAGAGGACTTCGCACATGCCCCAGTATGGATAAGGCTCTATTCCTTGTCGCATGAGCTCTGGCTGGAGGAGGTGTTGGTTGGCATTGGAAACACCATTGGACTGTATGTTAAATCCTCGGAGGCCACAAAGCAATGAATATACACCTCCTATGCGCACATTTGTGTTTATTTGAACATTGCAAAGCCGTTACCAGGATCCATTGCTTTGGAATATCATGATGAGGACTGGATGCAAACCATTGACTATGTGCACATCCCGTTCAGATGCAGAAAATGTCATGAGCATGGGCACCTCTTCAGGGACTGCCCCCTCAACACCACAAGCAAATATGGAAACCCAGAAGCAAACAAAAACAAATATGGCTTCATCCAGGTACCAGGAAAGCACAGACAAGGAGGAAGAAGACCAGTAGCCCAGACCAACAAGGAGCTGACCTCAAGCAACCAATTTGAGATTTTGCATGGATGCCTCACAGGTCCCGCCTATAGAGAAAACACTTCAGAATCCAGAGAAAGGGAAAGAAGAGGAAGCCCCAAGTCAGACCCAAACCACTCCTCCACCCAGCTCCAACACCACAACCATAGAACCCTCAAAAATCAAAGACAGGGACGCAGAAATGGATCTAGATGAGCAAGACCTGGCGGTCGTTGACCTGGAGCATATGGAACACGACTATTGGCACTAGAAACTCTATACCATTCCTCCAGACTAGTTGAGAAAATTCCACAAGATCTTCCTCAACTCCTCAGTAGGCTCCACTTCTAGATCCAATGTGGGTTTGGGAATACAAGGAATCACGCAGAAAGAACAACACAAATCTTAGAATGATGAAAATAAAAGAGGAATAAAATCTACCAGCAAGCTCATCCAAGAGATAGGGCACGTTATGGTTAACTCAAGTCAGATACATCTCATATATGACAACTTTCCCCCCCTCCCCTCCCCATCCTCATCATGAAGATCATGTCTTGGAATATAAGGGGGCTCAACGTTCGTAGTAAGAAAAATTTACTATGGGAGATGATAATAGCAAAAAAACCAGACATAATGATGCTCCAAGAAACAAAATGCGCTACTGAAGAAATGGACAAGCTTCTCCCTAGCTGCTAGAAGCAATGGAAAGGTATCTACACGGCGACCATGAGTGTAGTAGGGGGATTGCCACTTCTTTGGAACCCAAGATCAGTCACCTTGGAATTTTTTTTCACAACCAAATGGTCCATCTTGTCCGCCTATCGACTCATCGACTCTAACAAACCCAACTACCTAAAAAACATCTATGGACCAACTACATCAAGGGATAAACATGCCTTCTTAAGGAGTTTGGAGAACCTAGCCAGCTTAACTGGGGGAAACAAATGGATTTTGGGAGGGGATTTCAACATGATTTGCAATCTGGATGAGAAGAGAAGAGGAGCGCGTCGTCTCGAAGCAGAGTCCGGGGACTTTCAGAGCCTAATTGATAACTTAGGCCTCATTGACATAGACACTCCAAATGGTATATTCACCTTGATGGATCGAAGAACTATCTCTCATCAGATAGCTTGCAGGATGGACCACTTTCTTCTCTTTGATTCTCTCATGTTGGAGGGCACAACTTTGGAAGCAGGCATCCTCGATGTCCATGGGTCGGACCACTGGCCTATCCAACTTTGGCTGGACATTCCCGCCACTCCAAGACAAAAACCCTTCAGGTTGGAATGGTTTTGGCTCAATCACCTAGACTTTCAACAAAACGCCCACACATGGTGGAGGGAGGTGACAGTTCCACACAGATCCAAGATGTACAGGTCCCAGTAGAAACTCAAAAATTTCAAGGAAAATCTCAAAAATTGGAACAAACAAACCTTCAACAATACATTTGAGGCCCATAATCAACTAACAGACCAAATGGGCATCATACAAAGCCAAATCCAGGAGTAAGGCTTATCTAAGGACCTCAAAACATAGGAAGCGATAGTATGCCAAATGCTAGAGGAGAGAAAATCCCAAGAAGAGATCTCGTGGAGACAAAATTCACGCATCCAATGGCTAAAGGAGGGTGACATAAACACCAAGTTCTTTCATAGGTATACCATTCAAAGAAGACATGCCAATCACATTAATCAGTTACTCACATAAAACATGCAAACCCTTCACTCCCATGAGGATCTGGAAGAGGAGCTAGTCACCTGTTATCAAAATATCTTGTTTGAGCCCCAGAGGGAAAGATCACAAGCCATTGCCCAGGTCATGCAACACATACCCTCTTTAATCACAGAGGAACAAAATTCAGCCTTGCTACAACCCATCACATTCGAGGAAGTAGATCAGGCTCTCCAGGATACCCCCAAAGGTAAAGCCCCGGGACCAGATGGATTCACTGCATAATTTTTTCATCATTGCTGGAAAATGATCAGAGAGGAGGTGTGGGAGATCATCGAAGACTCCAGAGTCTTAGGTCAAGTCCTCCCTTCCTTCAATGATACTTTCCTCACCCCTATTCCCAACATCTTCCTCATTGGTGGCGCATGGAAGCATTCTCACCTAGGACAATCTCACCAAAAGGGGGTTTACAGGGCTGTCCATATTCCCTCTATGTATGGAGGAGGCATAAACAATGAATCATCTCCTAAACATTTTCCCCTTGAACACCCAAGTTTGGGACCAATGTCTGTATGTCATGTGCACTTCAGATCTCAAAAGGGACATCATAAGCACAACCATCGAAGAATGGAGAGAAGTGGCTTTCCAATCACCTATTTTAAACCGCATTTGGCATCTACTCCCCGATTTTATCCTTTGGAAAATATGGAAGGAAAGGAATTGAAGGATCTTCAGGAACACCCAACACAATTGGCAACACTGCTGGACGACCCAAAGCTGCCACAACATAATGGAAATAGTCAGCTTGCAACAATGGAGTGAAACAGACTTAACCTATCCAATTCAAGAACAAAGCATCTTGAAGAATTGAAAATTCACCTCAAAACAGAGTTCACCCTCTACTCCTTGGAATCACTCCTTTAGGGACAACCCCTCTCATTGGTCCTCCTTTGGATGGTTTTATCAAATTAAATTTTGATGGAGCCTCCAAAGGAAACCTGGGTGCAACAGGCTTTGGAGTGGTCTTTGAATCCACCAGGGGAATATTCTTCTCATCACCGTGGGCAACTTAGGCCATACCACAAACAATGTTGTAGAAATATGGGGGATAACAAGAGGCTTACAACTGGCTATAGTACATAACTTCAATAAACTTATAGTGGAGGTAGACTCGCAAGTAATACTCAACCTCTTTCGGAAAGTCTTGAACAATGCTGATCCAGAGAAAATTTCACCATGTTGGTGACTTTCTCATGAACTGAGGACAATTGCAACACTTATCCAACCCAATCAAGCCTTCATCCCCTCTCATGTGAGAAGGAAGGTGAATCAAATTGCTGACGAACTAGCCAATATTGGAATGGACTAGGAGGGACCAGATCTTCTTTGCTAAGCCTCCATCAACCAGATGCACCCCATCCTCCAGAGATGCAAGGAAATGGCTCTAGCTATCGACAACTCCCCTGATAGGGTGTTATTGCAGACCAAGTGTCAAGTGGATCAGACAGACGATGAACACCATGGCGCCAACCACGTGATAGGCATGTGCCACGCCCTCTCCCCACCACCATGCATTTAAAACAACCTCACGCTAACCAGGGCGCCATTAATCTTAGTGCACCCTGCTCTGGCTATCCGTCCCTTCGATGGATCAGAGCTATGGAACAAAATTTACTTTTCTCGTGTATGTATTCCTCCACCAACGATTTCGACATTATGAACTTCACCAGGTGTGCTCGCAACTTCATTCATCCTCGGCTGATTCCTTTAGCGGATTGTGCTCCCCCCAATTGTCCCTTTGCCACCTCTCCCTCCTTCTTGTGCTTGATATTCTTCACAACGTCTTAGACATGCCGAGACAAAGAGGGAAATCCAAACGTGGCTCAGCTTGGCAGCCCAGTCGACTGTGCTTGGCTCTTTGTCCCCCACCTGCACCCTCCCACAGTTCTTCACCCTCCTCGCCATCCTCTTCGACACAGTCTGGCCATAGCCTCAGCAGCCTCCCACCCCTCTCCTCACCTTTTTCATGCAAGTTTGAATGGTTTGATCTGTTTGGAAACTCTCTAGGTTTCAACCCAGGGCCACTCTCATATTTGGCCTCCACCTCGTAGCCAATTCCAGTCGTTCCTCCTAATTCACCTGTGAACATGCTAGCCCATTCGCCCCCAGCCCAACCAAACTATGCCCAAACTCAGATTGAAGGCTATGGAGCCAGCCATGGACTACAACAAGAGCCTCACTCCTGCGTCGACTCTACATCAGGCTCTAAATTGCAAGAAGGCCTTGCAATTTTGCGAGGCCTGGTCTTTGAATTACGATAGGACTTGGATGACCTGCGATTTCGGATGGAGATATTGGATGGGAAGGAAACATAGTTCTTTCAAATTCTCTCAGCATTGCAGGGAGTATTCCACCCCACAGCTGGAGAAGCAAATGCAACCAAGGTTGAGCCACTGATTCTGGTGCCAAATGCAACCAAGGTTGAGCCACCGATTCTGGCGCCAAATGCACATGGGACTACAGAGGAAGAAGCGACACCGGTCGAGGAGGAAGCAACACCATTTGGTGACCCAATGCCCAACACCACCTCACTGGACACGTGGCCACACTACAAGCCTACCACCTGATTTTCACAGGTGTCTCTATGCATGGTTAGCGGGGTGTTTAACTTTTATTTTTCCACATAGGGCCTATAGTCATATTTTGTCTGTTTCAACTTATGTCAGTGTTAGAAGAAAGGTCAATTCGGTCTCCCACAGGGGGCTATAATTTTTGTATTTAGACGTTGTAACTTTTATGACTGGTAACTTAAGACTTTGGTTCTTGACCTGTTCAGCTGGCTGAAAAGGTTATTCATGATGGGAGAAAGAATAACTATACCATATAAAATAATGGTAGAACACATATGTTGCTACCCATAGAAGACAGAGCAAAAGAGAGAAGATAGTTCAAACATACTTCTCATGAGTGGGAAGGAGCTCTTAAAAGAAGTCAAGAAGGAGAAAGAAATGTAGTTCGTTGTTGTGAGGAAGCCTAGAGTTATCCTTATGAATACTTCTGTAGAAGACTTGCCTGTAGAAATCCAGGAATTGTTGGAGAACTTTACTGATATAGTCGTGGATGAGTTACCACACTCGTTACCACCCATTAGGATTATAAGCCATCCTATTGACCTTATTCCAAGAGCTAGTTTACCAAACAAAGCATCTTATAGGTTGACACCTAGAGAGAATGAGGAAGTAAAAAATCAAGTCCAGGAGTTGTTTGATAAGGGGTTAGTCAGGGAAAATCTAAGACTGTGTGCAGTACCAACTGTATTAAGTCTAAAGAAAGATGGGGGATGGAGGATGTGTACAGATTCCCGAGCCATCAACAAGATAACCATTAGATACAGATTCCCTTTACCGAGGATGGATGATGGAGAAAGTTATTTTTCCAAGATAGAATTGAAGAGAGGATATAATCAAATCCAAATGAGAGAGGGAGATGAATGGAAAACAACATTCAAGACAAACGAAGGATTGTTTGAATGGTTGGTCATGCCGTTTGGGTTGACAAATGCACCAAGCACATTTATGAGATTGATGAATGAAGTGTTGAAAGACTTCATAGGAAAATTTGTCATAGTATATCTAGATGATATACTAATATTCAACAAGACAAAGGAAGAACACTTAAGACATCTGACATCAGTGATGGAAAGGTTGCAGCAAGAGAAATTGCTGATAAATCTGAAGAAGAGTTATTTTATGAAGAAGGAACTCATATATTTGGGTTTCGTAATCTCTTCAAATGAATTGAAGATGGACCCATAAAAAGTGAGAGCGATCAGAGAATGGCCATCACTGAGCAACATATTTGAGGTAAGAAGTTTTCATGGGTTAGAAGGCTTTTATAGAAAATTCATCAAAAATTTCAGTGGCATATGCGCACCCATGCTGGACATTTTGAAGAAGAAACAAAAGTCCTTCAATTGAACAGAGGAAGCTAAAAGAAATTTCAAAGTGTTGAAAGAGAAGATAAAAAAGCAACCAATTTTGGTCTTACCATATTTTGGAAAAACATTTCAGGTGAGATGTGACGCAAGTGGATTAGCTATTGGAGCAGTCTTGAGTCAGGATAATATACCAATTGCTTATTTTAGTGAGAAACTGAATGACGCCAAGAAAAATTATTCCACGTATGACAAGGAATTTTATGCGGTGATTCAAGCATTGAAAAAATGGAGACACTATCTAATTCCTAAAGAATTTGTCTTGTACAGTGACAATCAAGCTTTGCAATTTATTACTAGGCAAGAAAAGTTGAATTAGAAACATGCAAAATGGGTAGAATTCATGCAGAATTTTACTTTTGTTATTAAACACATTGTTGGAACTGCTAACAAAGTCCTAGATGCTTTGAGCAGAAGGATTTTGATTGTATAGGAATTCCAGGTGGAGACCTTGGGGTTCGAACACCTCAAGGAGATGTATAAAGAAGATGCAGATTTCAAAGAAGCTTATGAGGCATGCAATAATCCTTTATTGGGAGATAGAAGCCCATGGAATGAATATTTGATTCAGGGTGGATTATTGTTCAAGGGGAGCCAATTATGCATTCTGAAGTGCTCAATGAGAGACAACCTACTGAAAGAGAAACATAGTGGAGGTTTAGATGGACACTTTGGTCACGATAAGACATTTGCACAACTGAGAAATTCATATTATTGGCAGATCATGAGAGCAGAATTGAAGAAGTTTGTAAGCAAATGAAGAATTTGTCAATATGAAAAAGGAAGACAACAAAACACTGGTTTGTATCAGCCATTACCAATTCCAGAGAGGCCGTGGGATGCAATCAGTATGGATTTTGTTTTGGGATTTCCTAAAACTCAAAAAGGGAGTGATTCCATATTTGTTGTGGTAGATAAATTCTCAAAAATGGCACATTTCATACCATGCCAGAATACAAGCGATGCCATAGACATCGCTAATTTATTTTTCAGAGAGGTAGTGAGACTACGTGGATTGCCAAGGAGCATAGTTTCAGACAGGGACACCAAATTTTTACGACACTTTTGGAAGACTCTATGGAAGAGGCTAGGGAAAAAATTATCCTTTAGTTCAACATATCACCCTCAGACAGATGGACAGACTGAAGTAGCAAAGAGGAGTCTGGGAAACTTGTTAAGAATTTTAGTCACTGAGCAAGGTCGATAATGGGATCAGATTCTGGCACAAGCAAAATTTGCATTCAACGGTTCAGTGAACAGGAGCACAGGAAAAAGTCCATTTGAAATTGTGTATGGTATACAGCCAAGAGAGATTACAAAGTTGAGAGATTTGAGTCAAGATGAGTTCAAAAGTGTTGGAGCATAGGATTTTGCAACAAAAATGCAGAAACTCCATGACAGAGTCAGAGAGTAGTTACAAGTCAATAATCAGAAATACAAGAGAAGAGTTGATCAAAGGAGAAGAGAAGTTCAATTCGAAATTGGAGATGAAGTTTTATCTCATTTGAAAAAAGAGAGATTCCCAAGGGGAATGTACAACAAGTTAAAGATGAAAAAGATAGAACCATGTAGGGTTCTTAGAAAATTCGTAGCCAATGCTTATGAGATTGAGTTGCTAGACAATGTTGGGATATCGTCGATATTCAATGTTGCAGACCTATATCCTTATAGGAGAGATGAAGCAGGAGAATCAGATGACCAGAAAGAAATTTAGTGGGAAGAGAAATTTCCCACAGCAGAAAAAACTCAGATGGAGAAAATTATCGAACAGAGGGATGGAAAGAAAACCAGGTGGAAGACATATCCTGAATACTTAGTGAAGTGGAAATATCATCCAATGGAAGATGCAAGTTGGGTTATGGGATCTGATATTTTGAAGCATGTTAAGACAATGCATGAGCTTATGGACAGGAGTCCATGAATTTTTTTAACCAAAGGAGTATGATGCAGGAGCATCACCTTCAAAGTCAATGACGCACGCGTGGAGGCAAACAAAGGACATCTCAACAATGACATAATTTCAAATCGAGCATTTAACTCATAATTTAATGGGTTGTTGAGATATTTTTGTAACATCATTTTAAAATGTAACTTGTTTGTAAAGTCTTGAAGGACTGTAAGAAATTGCAGATATGGAGTGTCGACTCTATCTGGCAATAACTAGTAGTTATTGTAATAGGACATAGTAGGTATTAGATTTTAATTTGAAATGATAGATTTCAGAAAAGGACGAGAGAGCTCATGGAGAAGTCCTTAGATAGTTTTTTAGTATTGCATTGTAATATAGATAATGTAAGAGACATAATAGAGAGATCAGTAGAGTAGAGTAGAATAGCAGAAACACTATGTATTTTGTTTTCATGAATGAATAGAGAAGACATAAATTGTCCCAAATCCTTGGACTGGGTTCATTTCATGTGTGATTGAATGAATGTTATTTTGTGTGTATGATTTTCTACAGTTCATTTCATGTATGAGTGTTTGAGAGATTAACTGTATGAGTCAGTGACGAAACTGGTTGAGTTTCAATCGTTTCTCTTCTGATACTTGTATGCAAGGTGTGCATCTCGAGTGCAAGGACTGCATTGACTGAGTCTAGGATTGATTCAGAGAAGTTCAGAGAGAGATTTAAAGAAACTCAGACTAGGTGCAAGGTGTGCATAGTGTCAACGAACCAACAAGATTTGTAGAACCAATGCAGAAGAACATCAGGGAGAAAAGCATTTTCTTGGAAAGAAAATCCTTCGAACTGAGTTATTCGAAATCTCGAGAACACAAGATGTGTGTGGGAGATCGAAATCCTTCCAAGGGATAAAACTCAGAAGAGATATCACTTTCTACAAGTGTTAGCGAGATCCAGGAGTTAGATTGGCAAGAGGGGCGAAGATCGAGTCTCTGAACCCTGATAAATCTTCTAAGTCTGGGAGAAGGTGGAAGTTCAGGAGAGAAGGTACAGTGGTCGTAGATCAGTCGCAGGGCAGATCTAGACCATCGAATCTATGTCCAGGCAGTGAGAAGTAAGCGTAGGAGGAAAAAGATCTAAACCATCATATCTGGCGTGTGAACCAACAACCGTTGGATCCGGGGGAAGTCACACCTGGGAAGTTCTGAACCCATCGGAACCATCCATCGGAGAGGTTGTGTGGCAAGCGCACAGTGTTTCGCTGACTCACAACTTGAAAGGGTCAAAGGGAAGTCTGTGAGGTTTTGCGAAACACGAACTCCCGAAAGGATCATAGTCGTTGATAGTTCTGAATTCCTTGGGACCGTCCATTCTCAAGAGAGACATGTGGCAAAGAGTCATCATTTCACTGACTCACAGAGTAAAGAAGTCAAAGAACAGAATCGGGAGAATTCACGAAGAGCAGATTCATGAGAGGATCACAGTTGTTGATTGTCCCGACGTCATCAGGGCCGTCCATTTTGGAGGGACACGTGGTGAGAGACCAACATTTTGCTGACTCTCTACTAGAGAAGGTCAAAGGAGCAGAGTCGAGGACTCATGAGGTCCTAACTTGCAATAGGATATGAGTCGTCAGATCATGAGAGAAATGTGATCATCGATTTGGGCGAAGGAAATATCGGAGGTTCGAGGATCAGGATTTCGAAAGGTAAGTGTGGGGGTTGAGCTTCAATCTCGTGAAACACAAAGTCTCGACATGCTCAGAGGAGAAGCCCTAGTTCATAGGTAAGGGTCACTTGGATGGAGACCAAAGGGAGAGCTAAGGAACATTAGCATGTTTCAGAACTCGGGGATTGGAGAGTTAGAGTGGACTCATACGTGGAAGTCCCGAGGTCGTGAAACGTGACTAGCCTTTCTAGGATCAGTCGGTGGTCACAGGTGGTGGTCACGTGGGAAAATATTTGAGGGGATCTAACCAACTCTCAGCCCTCATCGGGAATCGACTATCAAAAGGATTGAGGAGGCTCATTCCAAGAAATCTTGATACGCGAACTCGCGATATGCCTTTTGTGTAGGTGTGTGGTCACAGCCTGTGACCATGTAGAGTAGAAGCTCATGCTTGGGTGCTTAGTCACACATGTGGAGTTTTGTGAGAGGACCTGTGGATTTTAAGAGTGAAAGTTCCAACAGGGACTAGAGAACTGTCCCAGCTCGAGGAGATTTAACGATCCAGTGACCGGGAGGTCAGTGGACCCTACCGAAGTAGGGGGTCTGCATCAAAATACAAATACGTAGAGAATGAAAAGAAGAACACTAGTAGTGAGAAGTAAAATGACCATTTGTTATATTTCGGCAAGAAGACACGCTTTTTATCAGATTGGACGAATTTTGTTTACAACAACATCAAGAGACTTGCTACTTTATTTCTAACTGATAAACATTGTTTCTCTTTTTATATAGTTAAGTGGCTAATGAAAAAATCATGCTAATTGTTATTAGTAATTGCCCTGCTCAACCGGACTGGCAGAAAAAACTATGCGAAGGGAGATGTGTAACACAACCAACCCCTAGATGCTCTTTTAAGGGGTGGGGCATCATTTTTTGTTTTCCTTAACTATATTGAATCTTAGATCCTAGATTTCTATCTTGTCCTTCTCGTCCATCACTACCCAATCACTTCCTTCATGCTCAACATTGAGATTTGTAATGGACTTAATCTTCCTCTATAATATTAGCGGTAGAGGGATTAGACGCTTTTAGCGCTTTGGCACTTCAGTGCCTTTGACCTTCGAGACTTCACTCTCCAATTTCCCCGAAGTGCTCTATCACAAAAGTGATAGATCTAACACCACGTGTCCACAAAATTGACGGCTAGGATTTAGCTTCTTACCTTTGGAACTTCGGACGACTTTCGGTCGACGCTCCACTTCCTACTTATATTTTCCATGAAATTGATGATCTGGTGATGCCTGTCCTTCCTAGATCGATGGTCACAATGGGCTTCGCTAATTTGGGCTTTGGGAGTTTTGCACACTCCACCCTCACTTTTCCTCTGAATTGGCAGATCTCCTGCCACACGTCCCTTCCCAATGGATGGCTAAGATGACTTCGCGACTTCAGCCTTTAGGAGTTTTACGATGCAAACTCTTCTCTTCTCCTAAAGAGGACAATGTCGGGTTGACCTCAAAATAGATCTAACGGTCTGAGGGTGTCCATGTAACCAGAGATATCTATGGCTCATAACTTCTGCTCAATGGTCCCTTGGGTCCCATTGTTGTGCCACTCTGAGAGGGACACCTGGAAACGCTTTCACTCGACACATGGCTCCCCACATGATCTCGATGTAATACACATGTTCCCATGATTGAACGGCCGAGAGGGATCCCGAAGGATCCTTAGATCCATGGTCCACATTACTTCACAACTTTGGGGGATTCACCTCCTGTACGGTGAATATGCCTAATTCGTCAAACCTGTGAAGTTCGAAGGGCTCGGAGGGTTAACACCTACTTTCCTTCTCCAGATATGACGATCGTGAATAACTTCAGCTCCTCTCGAACTAATATCATCCGTTTGTCTTCCAAACAAAAGAATATTCCCTTTAAATACTTGAATCTCGCTATCATTCCTGATCTTCGTCAGCTCTAAAACATTTAGGAACTTTGTGTTATTTCTCCCGAACTTAACACTTAGAAGAATCTTCCATGCACCCCTTGCATTCATTCATCAACTCTAGAACTTAAGATTTTCTCGGTCTCTACCCGCCTCGTAGGGACTCGAAGCATACATGCACTACCTCTCCCGAGCTTAATAGACTCCTTCCTCCAGGAGACTCATAACGACTAGGACTGTCAACATGAAAACATGAAACTATGCCCAAGGTCGACAAACTCGCAGTTCATTGGTCTAACTTAAGCCACCACAGGGCTTAATAATTTACGAGTACAAGTCATGTCTGAACCATATAATTTCTTACTTGCTTAAATACACAATCAAGTAGGAAGAAAATGGACACGGTCTAACCATCAAGAAAACATACACATCCCCGAACATTCACAGGGTATCCAACTTTATTTCACAGTTACAACTCAATTTACACAGAGTATGAGTATACTTATCTTTTACAGGCTGCAACCAACTCATTGACTGTGGGTGTTCGCCTTTCCACCCAACAATAGGATCAAAGTAATTTATTCTTAGCGCTCTGTCCACCCTCATGCCAAGCCATGATATCACCAGGGAATTTATGCCAATTCTCAACAATCCTTTTCTCTTTCACATCTTTTGCGAGTTTTATCAGATGCTTCCTCAACATCAAGCTCGCGGCCTTCTACTCAGGTCCCGTTCTCTGCATACTCTCAGATATTTCTTCCTCTGTCACGACCTTGACGAGGTTTATTGGATTCTTCCTCGGCATCAATCTTGCGGCCTTCTATTCGTTCTCAGCTGGAGAGCTCCTTGCATTCTCCACTCTTCTCTTTATTCCCTTACATGCCTTGCATGCACATCCCTCCTATCATGTTCCTTCTTTCAGAAGGAAAACTCGGGCCAGTCTGGGTCTGTAGGACCTTGTGCTACTTTGGGTTGACATTCTTCATCTAGACCATGCTTCCATTCATGGGGTTGGTTTATGGTTCAACCATCGATCCGTTCTTCATTAACTGATTCCTCCTTGGGAAATTAGGGGTCATTCGATATAATGAACCCTCTCTTATATTTTTCACATTCTTTCCTCTAGTGATATCATGGCCAATACTTTCAAGGATTCACCTCGATAATCAGTTGTTCGGCTATTCAAACAATAATACATTTACATTGTTCCCATGCCATATCATGGTGATTATGATTAATGATTAATTACAAGCTGGGGGAAACATGGGTGTTACAATCCCCTCCCCCTTAAAAAGGAACATTGTCCTCGATGTTCTTTCTCAGTAACACCTATCATGCCTTTCTCATTCAACCACTTCAAAAGTCTTGACCTTATTTTTGGTCAGTTCCTTTTTCAGACTCTTAACCTTTGTCACCTGCCTTCAATAATTCTTGGACAACAAGCACATTAATCATAGTCTCATGTGAAAACATTTTATTGTTGTTCAAAATTCAAGAGGAAAATTTCATAATCTAGCACAATACTTATCTGTGTAGTTCATAGATTTGCATCCACATGGTTGTCTTGTTATCTTGTCTCACTGTTTTTTTTTCCTGGACATACCCTTTGTGTGCATGATCCCAATCAATAGTTTGCAAGAACTATCAAAGTGTTCTCTTCCTTGCGATGACTCACCCTCCAAGCCCATGCTTAGGCATCCCGTTCTCTGCTATACAATCCTTCATGTGATCCATCTTGCCTTACCAAGGATTTCTCACAAAATAAGAGTTATAGAGACTTCATTGAGCCTTACAGTTGAGGCGTCCCTTAGACTTGCTCTACTGAGGCGTCCCTCCGACTTGTGTTACCTCAACACAACATATTCCAGACAATCATGGCTTACCACATGGTTCTCATGGCTCAATAATAGCCATTTTTCATGCTTTTTAGCTTGACAACCTTCATCTTTCCTTTCTAGATAGATCTTTTCTTCTCACATGTATCACATGTATACAAACATTCATGAGACATCGTCATAAATTATAAATTTCAGAATTTTATTGCAAATCTGTCACCCATAGATTTTTCAATTTCCTCATTTATTTTCAGATCTTATCCGCATGGAACCAGATTCACCAATTATGGTACTTTCCTTCCCATAGAAGTTTGGATCAACATGAGATTTCGGTCTTCTTTATGGGCTTACAACACTACCATATCCAAGACCCTTTTCTTCCTGCAATTTCAACATTCCTCCGCCAAACAAATTGTTAGTTCTCATGCACATTATATGTTCATTGCACACTTGCACTGGTTCACAAACAATTTCAAGACTGTGCACACTAACAATCAAATGCATTTGCTTCAAAGAAAATGTCATTCCTTGCAGTTTGGATCAACAAGTAATTATTCTTCCTTATGGACTTATAGCATAGCCATATCCAAGACTCTTTTCTTCCTGCACTTTCAAATTCAATCAACCAAACAAATTGTTAGTTTCCCATGCACATATATTTTCACTGCACCTTTATAACGTCAACACAAACAATTCTTAAATTGTGCATGATAACAATCAAATCACTTTTATCTATTCGATGATATAAAGAAAAAGGATTTTTCATTCCTTACACATGCATTAGTTTAGTATATCAACCTTTCCAGATGCAATTCAACATTAAGTGAATTTAATTAATGTGTCAATGTTCATGGCCACATTCACACATAATGCGCCCTTGCATCGATTTTATATTATCACTTTTCAGGTTAGGAACTCTTGCCAAGGTGTGTTGGAGTTCAACCAACTTATTACCATATGGATTCTTTGTCCATAATTATTATTTTAGCAGAACCATATTTTCTTCTCTGAATCAATCACAACCTTAAATTGTCATTCATGAAACTCAAGGTTTCACATGAATTGCTTTAATGATTCCTTGATTGGTCAATGCATTCATGACATATCATTTCATGAATTCTTCCAAGGATTACAAACAATATTTACTACCAGAGATTCACACCTCCATCATTCGGGTTCTCCTTCCTAAATCATACCCTACTTGGGCATCCAAGGTATGCAACTGCCTTACAAAAGTTCATGCATAATATTAAGACAATAAAATATTTCATAAGGGGTTCTTACCAAATCCCTTCATACCATGTGCCACATAGGTATGAACATTTTTATACTGGTTCTTGGCCGCTAGCACCCTCTTTCTAATTTTTACCTCATCAGCAGTGCTTTATGGGGACTCCTTCGGCTTATCAACAATCTTTCAACCACGACCTTATCATGGTAATCCTCTGCTTGAGGTTCTCCATCATTGGCAACTATCTTCCTCAACATCTCCAATTCCTTTCTATACATATCATGCATCATCATATTTACAATTACATTAGTTGTAATATTAAATAAAATGCATGTATCATAACATTCAAATCCATAAAACTTCTTCAAAATGTCCTAGCACATCTTTATGCACTTTATCACATTATCCCTAATGTTTCCAAGAGTGAAACACAAACAAATATCGATTGTTTCTACATTAATATAACCATCATCACTATGATGTGAAAACCTTTTACTTTCATCAGCGTACCAGCTTTCTCATCCCAGAGAAAAACATAATACTCAGCAAGAAAAGAATTGAGGGATCTCCCCTTCTTCCAATTCTTTCTACACCGCCTGGGGATTTTCATCCCAGTTGAGTTATCTCCAAGGATTCACTTCCTTTTCTTAATCATGGCTTCAACCAAGCCTATTCAGTCAATCATACTCATTTATTCATTTAATCATATGCAAGGGGTTTATTTTCCTTTTACCAGCTGTACTGGTTTCCACAACTGCTCTTTTAATCCTACGGCTCTATTAAACAATTCAGGGTTCTTAGGGTGAGAAAAGTGTTCCTCCTTTTCTCCCCCTTTACTTATGCAATCTACTTTTTGTTGTGATCTTTCTGCTCTTTTCTTAAGAAGGCTCGGTTAGGATCACCCTAGCTCTTAGGATACTTCAACATACTTTAATAGAAAATCCTTTTGTCCATAATGAATCATGAACCTGTGCATCCTGCATGTTACCATTCAGTTATCAGAATGTTCAATTCTCAACAGTCAACAATATACAAGCTTGTAGCTCGCTTCTTAATTCTCAACAATCAATAAGGTTGTGACTATGTTCTCCTGACAGAGTCTTCACACAGTTCCTCCACAGGGAACTCCTTCAACATGCAACTTCCTTATTGCATATCCTTCACTATCTGTGATAGCCTCAACCTTGAGTTGGCTTTAGCTGGGTACCAAATATTTCAGAAGGAATATAAACGTGCATCTTTGTCATGCATCCAAATTATGTATCCACACATATTTTGGTTTTGTTAACTTACATCCATGATGTGCTTAACCATATGCACAACCATAAGACTGTGTGTAGCTGCCATAGGTATATTTCATAGCCCACCTACATCTCTATTTTAAAATCAGTAAACTCATGATTGTTCACAATCATTCTCATGTGACCCTCAAAGGCAAAATCGTTTGCCTCTTATCATGACAACATAGCATCCTTGCTCATCCACTCTTTCTTTTATTTATACTAGTCTTTCTTAAGGGAATGGGGCACATTCCCCTTAAGATATCATTCAAAACAGAGCTTTCATGACTCTTCAAAATGGATTCAACCATGCATCCATGGTATTTACTTAATCTTGGCAAGTGCAATTCTTGCCTTACATATCACTCATTAAGGAAACCATATTGTGCCTTTAGTATACATTTATTCTTACATCATGCATGTGCATCACTGGAACATTTAATATCTTTCATACCTAATTGGTACTAATATCAGTCTTCATGTCAAGAAGCCTCACAATGCATTAACCCATGCATTCAAACACATACAAACCTAACCAAACACTGATCATGCAAGCTCATTGCTTGCACCCTTTCCATGTCATACATGCACATGGACATATTAGACTTATAGATCCTCCTCCAAGGATATTGTTGTCATCCTTATGATAAGCCTCATAGGAACACTCAACACTGATATTTCCTCTCAGTTGAGAGCTTGCGGTCATTCACAATATATCCACCTAGCATTTTGATAGACATAGTCATAACTGTGTTTCCCTTTCTATGCGATAACAACTAGAAAGAAAACACTCTTGCCTCAACTTTCATGAAAACATTTCCCACTCACAAATACAATCTGGGCAATTATAACCATGCCCACAATGATAAAACAACCAATCTATATTCCAACTGGTCTTGATCAACAGACCTTCCGATCAAGAAAATCCTTTCCTAGATTCCCTTTATTAGGGTCCAACTATATCTATATGGCTACCATCCACCACTGGATGTCAATCTGACCCATTGGGCTTCTAGAAGCGCCCCAACACTTCCTTTACCACATTCAGGATCAACATTTAATCAACCATTTTACCTTAATTATAATAAATTTTTAATGTTTAATAACATTTGGACTATTCCCTTAAAGCCCAAATGCAATTTCGAGTTATGTTACTTACTAAGTATTCTAGTTCAGAAATCCAGAGTATCTTTAGGTCATAATCAGTCTTAACCATTACACCTAGAATTATTCCTTCTATTCAACAACAGTCAGGGACGGAGGCCACTCTCCTCCTCCCACAAGAACTCTGGAAGATTAGTTTCCTATCCGCCAAGTAAGGGAGGTTGTTGTGATTTCTGACTCAATCACTCTATATTTCTATAACTTCGTTTATCAGCTTGATTAGAAAAACCCTTCCCAACAATTCCTGTACCTAAGAACAAAAATTCATTTCTCAGATCCCTTTGAAACCTAAGAGCTGTGCATGATCTCCCTTTTTCAAAGAATGGTCACCAGACTCATTTCTCTAATCGTGAGGGATTATACACATATAAAAGGTTTAAACATTCATTAAAGAAATAATTATTACTGCTACGGATCCTTCCCATCCGTTCACATTGCTATTTTAGTTTAAATATTAGTGTTCTTTAGCATAATCCCATTCCTGTAGGATTGACTATCATTTTCGAAAATAATTAGTAGGCTTCCTATGCCATAAACTAGCATGATTCAAAGTCGTTGGGGTAAATCCCCAGCTGAATTTTTAAATATGCATCTTTCTACTCAAGGGACTTATGTAGACAACTTCCGTTTGGCAGTAATATTTTCAACATTCTCATCCTAGGCTTGGTAATCCAACCTTATGTCTGTGCAACAACACATACAATTGCAAAGTGAAGTCGACCTCTTTATTTGGGAACATTAGAAACATACAATGCAAATTTCCAAATCATCTATCTGTTGATGATTACAATTATGTGAGACATTCTCCAGCTTACAAACCTACGAGATGTTGATGATTGCAACTATGTGAGATATTCTCCAACTTACAAACCTAAGAGAAAGCCCCTGAGAGGGGTGTGTGGTTCCTATCTGAGATAGAGCTGGAACATAGAGATGTCCTCCTCCTTACATAGATTTGAGAATAAATCTAGATGATTCTCATGTGTAATGCAGTGAGAAAGGAGATTTGTTGAGTTGGATGTGCCTGTGGCTGAGCACAAGATGAACATGTGGAATCCCAAAGTGTTGGGTGCATTGTCACAAGAACATAAATGAATATGATGTATTATCCTCCTCTGAGTAGAAGAGTTGACGAGAAACTATAGATGACTCTCTTGTTTAATGCAGTGGGAAAGAAGATCTGTTGAGTGGACGTGCATGTGGATAAGCAAAGGTGAACGCGATCCTAGTGGTTGAGCACTAGTGAAGAAGTGGTTCTTCTATGTAATGCAGTGAGCCAGTGATATGGAAATCCATATGGATGTGCCCCTAGTGGATGAGCACTAGTGGGTGTATAATATCCCTTGCTATATTGTTCAAGAGTCATACCTGTATGTAACCCTAATTGTAATGTAAAGGGTACAAGTCGGCCCCACCTTAATGTAATTGTTAATTAATGTAAAAGATAATTAATCTAGTCAATATTAATTATATTATGAGATAGAGAGGTCGGCCTTGTTGTGCTAATAGACACTTCTGTTGACAAGTTCAGTTTAGTATAAGTAAAGGTAAATTCCCCATTGAGGAATCATATATTTTGCGTGAGTTTGGAAATTTCAGCAAGTACACTTTCTTGGGAAAAGTGCACACCTCTCTTGGGCTCTAGTCTTCTAGGGTTTAAGAACCCTCTTGTCTGCTAAGTTTTCTCGGTGGTGAAGGTCTTTCTCTTGAAGAATATATCAAAGGATTTGGCTGGGTTTTCTTCCCTTATTGAGAAGGGTTTCCCAGGATACTTCTTGTGTTCTTGTGCATGGTGCTTCTTCTTTTGCTCTTGGTTGTTGCAACATTAATGGTTATCAAATGATAAAATGGAATGAACTTCATGCTTAACCATTCTTATTGAAAAATAAACACTATAAACAGTAAAATATATCATTCCTCTCTTCGGTAGAGGTCTACTAAGCCTCTTAGGAATGTAGTAAGATAGGGTTTTACCCCTTAAAGTCCTCCATAAATATTTTCATACGACTCGTGCATGAGCCCAAGTAGGCCAAGTGTTGTTGTCGTGATACAATACCAATGTGTAACACACCCGACCAATAGATTCTCTTTTAAGTGGCGGGGCATCATTTTTTCATTTTTCTTAACTATCTCAAATCTTAGATCCTGGATTTCTATCACGTCCTTCTCGTCCATCACTACCCAATCACTGCCTTCATGCTCAACACTGAGCTCTGGGTTGGACTTAATATTCCTCTATAATATTAGCGGTAGAGAGATTTGATGCTTTTAGTGCTTTGGTGCTTCGGAACTTCGGTGCCTTTGACCTTCGGGACTTCACTCTCCAATTTCCTCGAAGTGCTCTATCATTGAAGTGATAGATCTGATACCACGTGTCCACACAATCGATGGCTAGGATTTAGCTTCTTATCTTTGGAGCTTTGGATGACTTTCGGTCGACGCTCCACTTCCTACTTAGATTTCCCCCGAAATCCATGATCTGGTGATGCGTGTTCTTCCCAGATCAACGGTCACGATGGGCTTCAGGAGTTTTTCACACTTCGCCCTCACTTTTCTTCAAAGTGCTTTTCCTCCAAACTGGAATATCTCCTAGAAAAAATCCCTTCCCAATGGATGACTAAGATGAATTCGCAACTTAGGCCTTGGGAAGTTTTGCAATGCAAATTATTCTCTTCTCCCAAAGAGGACAACACTGGGATGACCTCAGCATAGATCTAACGATCCGAGGGTGTCCACCTAACCCCAGAGATCTACAGCTCGTAACTTATGTTCAAGGCTTCCTTGGGTCCAATTGTTGTGCCACCCTGAGAGGGACACCTGGAAACACCGTCACTCGACACATGGGACCCCACATGATCTCGACGTAATAATGCGTCCCCATGATCAAACGATCGAGAGGGATCTCGAAGGATCCTTAGATCCCCGGTCCACATTACTTCGTGACATCAGGACTTCAGGGGATTCACCTCCTGTATGACAAATATGCCCAATTCGATGAACCTGCGAAGTTTGAATGGCTCAAAGGGTTAACGTTCGCGTTCCTTCTCCAGATCCGATGATTGTGAAGAACTTCTGCTCCTCCCGAACTAATCTCATCCGTTCGTCTTCCAAATCAAAGGATCTTCCCTTTCAATACTTGAATATCGCTATCCTTCATGAGCTTCGTCAGCTCTGAAATATTTAGGCACTTTGAGCTATTTCTCTTGAACTTAACACTTAGAAGAATCTTTTGTGCACCCTTGTGTTCATTCCTCAACTCTAGAACTTAAGAGGTTCTCAGACTCTTCCCTCCTCGCACAGACTCGGTGCATACATGCACTACCTCTCCATATCTTGACAAACTCCTTCCTTCAAGAGACTCAAAATGAATGGGAGTGTCGACATGCACATGTGAAACTGTGCCCAAGGTCGACGAACTCATAGTTCATTGCTCTAACTTAAGACACCACATGGCTCAAGCATTTATGAGTACAAGTCATGTATGAACCATATAATTTCTTACTTTCCTAAATACACAATCAAGTAGAAATAAAAGGGACACGATCTAACCATCAAGCAAACATACACATCCCTGAACATTCACAGGGTATCCAACTTGATTTCATAGTTACAACTCAATTTACATAGAGTATGAGTATACTTATATTTTACAGGTTGCAACCAACTCACTGACTGTGGGTGTTCACCTTTCCACCCAACCATAGGCTCAGAGGTATTCATTCTTAGAGCTCCGTCCACCACCATGCCAAGACATGACATCACCAGGGAATTTATGCCAATTCTCAATGATCCTTTATCTTTCACATCTTCTGTGAGGTTTAGCAGATGCTTCCTCAACATCAAGCTCATGACCTTCTGTTCTTTCTCAGCTGGAGATCTCCCTGCATTCTCCATTCTTCTCTTTATTCCCTTACGTTCCTTGCACACACATCCCTCCTATCTTGTTCCTTCTATCAGAAGGAAAACTTGGGTCAGTCTAGGTATGTAGGACCCTGTGGTACTTCGAAATGGCATTCTTCAACTAGACCATGCTTCCATTCATGGGGTTGGTTGATGGTTCAACCACCGGTCCTTTCTTCATTAACTGATTCCTCCTTGGGAAATTTGGGGTCATTCGATATAATGAACCCTCTCTTATAGTTTCCACATTATTTCCTCTAGCGATATCATGGAAAGTACTTTCAAGGCTTCACCCCCACAGACAATTGTTTGGATATTCAAACAATAATACATTTACATTGTTCCCATGCCATAACATGGTGATTATGATTAATGATTAATTACAAGCTAGGGGAAACAAGGGTGTTACAAGATGGGAGCCCTCTTTGGTGGCCCAATTCCTCCTTGTTTAGATCCATATGTGTCCCTTCTTCCGTCAACAAGTGAGGGAAAGAACACCGCAATATTTTTGGAGACATCCACTTGGCCTGCGTAGGTGTCTGGCCCTTGCAGCCCACAAGGTAGGAAACATAGTGTTGCTGCCATGTGTTGCAAGTCCGAGAGTCTAGAACGGTGTCTGTGAGCAGAGGAGGCTAAAAATATGGTATATTTTCCACTGGATTATGTACCATGATTGTTTCCTCAAGGAGTCGTGACTCGAACAACTTGAGATTGTTGATGTTGAGCACATCATGGATGCCAAGTTGTGGTGGCAAGTCCAGGCGATAGGCATTCTTGCCAATTATTTCAATCATGGTGTATGGACCATATCACAAAGGGTGGAGCTTGTGATGTTGTCCTTGGAAGCGATGGTTATCCAATGATAGCCATACACGATCGCTAGGCTGAAACACCAATGGTGTGCGCTGTTTATCGTGCCTTTGCTTGGAACGCTACTGTGTTGCTTGCAATGCATCTACTACTTGGGAATGCCATTGTGCAATGTTGTGGATGAAACTTTGCACTGATTTTTTCTCTTGTTGTTGTCGTACAGACCCCGGGGATGTAAGAGTGAGTGGTAACTTTGGGGGCGCACTTGGTTGAAATCCCAGACAAACCTCGAAGGGTGAGAAGCCTTTGGAGGAGTGAGTGGCCTTGTTATAATTGTGCTAAATGACGTGGAAATAAGAGTCCCACTACTTGTTTTTTGGAAAAGAATATGCGAAGAGTGTGGACTAGAGTGCGGTTGACAACCTTTGTTTGGTCGTTAGTTTGGCGGTGAAAAGCAGTGGATAAACAGAGTTGGCATTTGAGCGAAGACCATAGAGTACACGAGAAGGTACTGAGGAAGTAGGTGTCACAATCTGAAATGATACTACTGGCTAAGTCGAAATGGGGCCACACATGATGGAAAAATAGGTTGGCAGTTTGAGCAGCAATTGCAGTTTTATGATAGGGAAGGAACATATCCGTCTTAGAGAATCAACAAACTACGGCCCAAATAACATCATACTTGCAAAATGTGATACCACTTAGAAAGTTCATGGAAATGGATTCCCATGGATGAGGAGGAATTGGTAGAGATTGGTAGAGACCATGGAGATGGTTAGATGGCTTACTTTGTGAACAAAGGGATCAAGTATGAATGATGTTTTCCACCTGTTTGGATAGTGCAAGCCGATATAAATGGCGTTGGAGATTGAGGATGGTTTTGGTTGTGCCGAAATGTCAGCCGCAAGAAGAGTTGTGTGCTTCTCGGATTAGAATGAGACGATTGTCGGTATGCGACATGCATAACTGATTGAGTTTTTAGAGCCACCCTTCACGGATGGTGTAGTCAAGAAATGGAGTCTGGTTGATAATGATAGGTTGCTACAAAGCACGCCAGACTTCTATGAAACATGGATATGTGGCATACATGTCCTTCCATGCATCATAAGTTGCACAACACACTTCTAAAATGTGCATAACATGCATTGGGGGCCAACTTAACAAGTCCACCATCTTATTGGAGGTCCCCTTCTTATATTTAATAACCAGGTGAAACTGTTGAAGATATGTTTCCCACTTTAAATGGCGTTGTTCCTGCATCTTACTTTGGGAATTGATGGATATCAACGGATGGTGGTTGGTATGCAGGATTGTCTCTTTACCTATAATGTAGTGGTGTCATTTCTTGATTTCATGTACCAAGCCATATAATTCCTTGTCATATGTGATGTAGATGACTTTGTCTTCTGTAAGAGTCTCGGAGTGATATGCTACCGGATGACCTCCCTATTTAAGTACAACCCCAATGGTGAATTGAGAGGAGTATTCCTTGATCTCAAAGGGTTGATTCATGTCCAATAGTATTAGAACAGGGGTTGAATGCAATGTTTTCTTCAATTTCATAAAAATACGCTCAACCTCTAGAGTCCACGAAAAATTTTCTTGTTGTGACAGCTAATGCAGAGGTCGATCCAGCTATGAGAAGTGAGATAGAAATTTTCTGTAGAAATAGATTCCCCCCATGAAAATTTTGAGGTCATGCATGTTGGAGGGTGCTGGCCATTTCTCCAAATCCTTCACCCTTGAGGGATATGGGCACACACCTTGGGTACCCACTATGAATCCCAACTACTGGACAAAATTCTTTCCAAACAAGGACTTATTTTCTTTCACCTACAACTTATTCTCACACAACAATTCAAGCACTCTACACACATGTTGCAAATAGTATTGCCAAGATTTACTGAAGATCAAAATATCATCCAAATAAATAATGAAAAAATTACCCAGGTGTGGCATGAATATCTCATTAATGAGGCGCATGAATGTGGTTGGTGCATTCGTCAACCTGAATGGAATTAACATCCACTCGAAAATCCCAAATTTGGTCTTGAATGCTATCTTCCACGTGTCTATTTTCTGCATGCACACTTGATGATACCCGACTATCAAGTCCATATTAGTGAATAAGCAAGCTCCTTGTAGGTGGTCCAACAAATCCTTGATCCAGGGAAGGGGATATCGGTTTTTAATAGTGGATTTATTGAGGGAACGGTAGTCAATTATGAGGTGACACTTAGAAGTTTATTTCTTTGGGATAATAAAGGAAAGGGATGCACAAGGCGACCATGAAGGATTAATGTGGCCAGATTCCAAAATCTGACCAATTTGGCGTTCAATTTCAGAAGTTTCTTGAGGTGCAAGGAAGTGGGAAGGGTCGTTGGGTAAGGATGTGCCTGGTATGAGGTCAATGGAATGCCTAATAGAGAGAGACAAGGGTAATCATGTGAGTTGTGTGAATGCATCGATAAATTCAACGAGCATGGGGAGCATCTCCAGAGGTGTAGGAGTGGACAAATTATTAGGTTTAACAAGGCACACTAAGCACAAGGAGATGCATTTATTGATATTGACTTTCTTAACTGTTTCTTTGTTGCTAAGTGACAAAGTGGGTTTAGGAGCAGATGATGTGAGAACATAGGTGTGCTCGTCTAGTTGCAGATGATATTGGTGGGATTTGACATGGTATACAACGTGTCGGGCCTGTTGGTAGGGGAGGCTGAGTAATAAGTCTACACAATCCATAAGGGATGCATCACATATGACTGTATTGTGAAATTAACCAATGGCGAAGGAGACCGCACAACACCTAGAAATTGTGAGGCGAGGGCCACCCTTTTGTACCCAACCAAGTTGGTATGGTGTTGGGTGCAAAATAGTGGGTAGTTGAAGACATTGTACCAAGTCCTATGAAAGGAGGTTCTTTTTGGATGTCATTGTCCATAATGAGGGTGGACAATTCATATTTGATCTGGAAATTATGGGTGAAGAGATGAATAGTATATGTGCCTAGTTCATTGGTGCTCATTAAAATGAGGGATGGATATTCTTCAGTAGGGTTATCAAGGGAAACCACTTCAGGATTTGCAGGGGAGTCAGTCAGAGCAATCTCGACAAACAAAGTTTTGTTGGAGCATAGATTCTTAAGTGCATGACAATCGACATAAGAGTGTGAATTGGTCTTATGGAAAGAACACTAGGGCACATTGCAGGATGAGGCGGGGAAGGACTATGGGAAAATTGATGGAAGAGTAGGAGAATTACCAGGAGTGGATGGTCCAACTCGAGCTTGAGGAGAATGAAGTCGAGGTACCACCTTACGTTCCGCGACCAAGGCCCAAAGAAAAGCCTTGTCCAAGGAAGGATTGTCGAACATGTCTACTTCACGACAGATGCTTAACAATAAGCCATAATTGAACTTGATAATCAATGCCTCTTCTGGATTGGTGATGTGGAGATAGATCCGCAGTTTATAGAAGATGTCGATGTATCCATGGATGGATTTATTAACAAGTTGTCAGAGCTGCAACCATCTCATGATATCCCGGTGGGTAGAAGCGCTCTCTGATATCCTGGCAGAATCCATCCCACGTCGTAATGTGTGGTTACAGTGTCTCGACCAGGTCACCTCTGTCCATGACACAATCCAAATAATTCTCCAGCTGAGTGTCCCACCATATTTGTGCAATGCCCTCGAGTTGTAGACCGACAATTTGAAGCTCCATGCCTTCTGTCATCTCAGGACATGTACGAAAGTATGTGGAAATACTGCAAAGCTAAGAATCAACATTTTCTCCATTCATTTGGCTCGCAAAATTTGGTAATTGGAAGCATGTATTAAGCTGCATGGGTGTTGGAGCTCTGTACCATTGTAGACAGAGTAGCTCTTGGAGAGCCATCGGTAAATCCTGAATTGGAGATGTGGCAGTAATTGCAAAATCCTCTGTAGACAAATCTCTTCGCTACGGCATAATTTTCATTCACCATGGATGTAGATCTGTCACTGGATGTGGCGTTGAGAATCATTGAACTCCTGAGCACACTGAGAAGGCACCTAGTACCCTGAGGAGGGTGTACCAGAATTCCTAAGAAGGACGTCTATATCTGAGATTTTTTTTTGTTGTTGAATGGCCTCTCTTTTGAATTCTATGGCTGAATAAGATTTGGCTTGGATCCAGACTTTGATACCAATTGATCCACAATTCTATCTGTAAAAATTAAAAAATGCGGTAACAACAAGACTGGTACACAAGAAATAAACAATGCACAAATACAAATACAAAAAAAATGAAAATAACACTGGAAGTGAGAAGTAAAATGACCATTTGTTATATTTTGGCAAAAAGACGCCCTTTTAATTAGATTGGGCAAATTTTGTTTACAACAACAAAAAGGGACTTGCTACTTTATTTATGACTGACAAGTATTGCTCCGATTTTTATTTAATTAACTGCCTAACGAAAAAATCATGCTAATTCTTTATTAGGAACTACCCTACTCAACTGGACTAACAAGGATGATTTACAATAGAAACAACTATACAAAGGGAGATGGGCACCCTATTTGGTGGCCCAAGTAGTTTCTTTCATCTAGAATTTTAAGGACTCTCCATTCATATGTTCACTAAAAAAGTGCCCCACAATGGTCGGGTCCTCAAGTTCGATAACTTCATTCACTTTAATATTATCTCCTTATTCTGATTGCTAAATCTTCTCTTGGGTTGCAAGAACACTTAATTTCCCTTGAGCTCTTTTGTAGTACAATGGGGATGCAAGTCAATACTAGCAAGACGAAAGTGGTATTTTTTTCTAACAAAAAAAAACATAAGCAACATAAGTTCTACTTTGAAGGCAACGCTCTTGAAAAAGTGGCAAATTACAAATACCTCGGAATTGACTTCAACAAAAATCTAAGTTGGGAAGGTTGCAGAAAGAAAGGAACTTTGGGAGGTTGGAAAACGTTCTATGCTTTTCAAAATAGGTGCAGAGAAGCAAAGCTGTGGGATTAAAAGACTATGCAAACTATCTTTGGGATTTTAGTGATCCCGGTGGTTCTATATGGTTGTGAAGTGTGGGCCAACAACACATCTGACTTGCAGTGGAAGCAAATTGAGAAGATTAAAAAGCGCTTGATCACAAACAAGTTTAAAATTAAAAGTTCAGTCCCTTATGATATCATGTTGAGTGAAATGGGGGTTGCTCCTATTGAAGCAATTGCTATGGTGTGTATCATATGGTATCTAAAAAAAATTGAGCAAATGGAAGACAGTCGGTGGCCTAAGGTCGTCTTCAATGGCATATTGTGCAAAAGAAAGAAGATGTGGATGAGACAAAATATTACATGGCTTAGTAAATGGGATATCCACTTGAATAGGTGCCCTATGAATAGTAAAGAGATAAAGTCTTTTGTTATTGATAGGTTCCACAAGCAAACTTGGGATAAAGGGCTCAAGAGAGAGAAAGAGTATTATATTGAAGAGTTTAACCCCACATACAATCATCATAAAAAAGCATGCATAGGGTCCAATAGCTGCCCAAATATGATGATGATGGCGTCGTCTCAGTCACACAGGACTTTGTCAATATCCCACTAGGATTCGAACACATGATCTCCACTCACTCGCGCCAATAGCACCGTCGCAGTGCACACCTCCATCCAATTCACAGTATAAGCGTATGAATGTGACTGGATTTTGTGTAATTAGTATCGATGAAAATTTCTATGGTAGATTTTATATTCTAAATGTGACAGGTTGATTATTCCATTTTAGGTATTGGAAAATGTTCCAGTTCTTAATTAATAGTTATTATTAATTATTTTTTTAAATTGTTTAAATTATTTTTTTTATGATTTAAAATTGTTTTTGTTAATTAATTATTTTTCTAAATTGTTATTGTTAATTATTATTTTTTATTTTTCTAAAATGTTTCCTTAAATCCAAAAAAAACGGATTCTTAACTAAGCAAAAACAATTTTAAATCATACTCCAAAACCAAAAAATTCATTATTCTTTATTAAAATATTATTTAATTTTAATACTATGTTTGAATTTTATTTAATATTATTAAATTTAGATTTATTGAGAATAAATACATTATTACTTATAAGAGAACACTTGGGTATTATGGTTCGCTTAAACTTTTTCAATCTTAAAAATAAATATTTTTAGTGTGTACTTGAAATCAACATGTGTTTGACTTTTGATTGATCTAGTTAAAACTAACCAGAGGCTACACTTTTATGGTTGTAACTGACAAAAGGTTCGAGTATAACTTGGAATTAACAAGAGGTTAAATTTTGAATTACAAGTAATCAACTAGAAACCTATTTTTATGGTTTGAAACCTATTTTTATTATTTGGGCAAGCATGGAATAGCTAGTATTATAACAAGTTCTATAGTAGTAGTGATGTCCCTGTCGTAATAGGGATGCGGTAATAACGATGTCTCTGTTGTTATGCGATAATAGCAGGATAACCAACAACGATTAAAATAATAGGAAAACAATTGGACATTGACGAGAAATGTTATCTTCAGTCTTAGTCCATAGAGTCAGCTTCAGAAGGAAGGTCTTGTAGGATTGCAGGTCTTGCTTTAGTTCTAGGAACAATTCAACGATACTTCTGATATGCTAGGGCATGCGAAAAATTGTGAAGTGCACACGGAATAGAGACAATGGGATTTTGAGATTTCTGAATTCATGCATGATATCAAAGGGAGCAAACACCGAAAACATGAAGTACTAATGAATGATCTGCTTACGCACCTACGCAATTGATCCTGGTACTGGCGACTGCTCCAAGAGAAGCAATAGCTAGATCTTTCGAAAGGATGATCCCACTCATGCTCTTAGACCAATGACTGATACTCATTTACTTTGAATGTGACTGACTCAACACTCATTAGGCTAGCTCAGATGAGGGAGACCTAGTTAAGCAGATGAAGAAAAATTTGCACGGTCACATGATTATGAGTTAGACTCACTCACCCACCGGGACCACCCCAAGGCCTGAAACATGTAGGCATAGAAAACCTCCAATCCTTTAACATTAAGGAATCATGTCATAATTGTTGACCGAACATAAGTTCTAACCAACATACATGTATGCACATGATCCTCTTCTGCAACCAACAAAAGCATTCCCATAATCCTCGTGGAAAATCTCGGGTTGACAGAAATTGGCTTTGAAGGACTAATGAACTGTATGGGATATTCAAAAGCCTTTCAAAAGAATAAATTAGCCTTTTTCCAGTCGATATCATACATGTTGTTGTTACTTACGTTGATTCAACATTCGGGGAGCTTTGCAAATAATTTTTAGTGGAATAAAAATAGAATTAGCAATATAGTTCATCTTAATCAACTTTTTCAATCGATTTTGAGGAGTTTGAGGAGCGAGATGGATTATTTGTTTATGCCCATCGAGATTATTCTTTCCACCAGGATTATTCTGCCCACCGAAAGTATTCTGTCGTTAGTCAATGAGACCAATACTCATCTATTCTTACATTGTTCCTATACTTATCAAATAAAATTTGGATTGAAATTGAAGTTGAGACTGATCTTCGCTCCTTGTGGAGGAGTCCCACTATAAAATATTTTTTTCATATATGGTTTTCCAGGAAAGAACCGAAGGATTTTCGGGATATTCCCTTTATGGTGCTATGGGGCATTTGGACAACGCAAAACTCTTCACTGTTTGAATGGAAATTGATTCCAATCTTCCAAGTCATTGCTAAGGTTATGCCATTACTTTCTCATTATAAGACGATCACAAAAGTCATGTAACCTCTTCCCCAACCTCCACATATGATGTTTTATGCAATTCTTTTCTCTGTCACTAAAGTTGAGCCTGCATGGCGAATGTTCCAACCTCTCGATTGCATGCAACCATGTTGGAAGATTGAAAATTCAATCATATATTTAAAGCATTTACACACATGAAACCAATTTTTGAATAATCAAATAGAAACCTTATTATTGTTGAGTTAAATTCAACATAAATTTGAATTGAAAAGTTCTACGGGTTAGTAATACAAATACAAATTATGACTAATAATAGCTATCAGTTCCAACCATATGTACAAAATTACCAAATATATTAAGAAAATATAAAAAGAAATTGACAACATGGAGACGAGCGACCTGAATGTGCAGTTGTTCATGACAAGTGGTTCCTCGCATTATAGTTGTTGGTCTTGAGATCCTAATTTCCATGGTTCTGCAACATCACAAGAAGCGATGATTTTTAGGAATAGCCAAATTGGTAAGAGAAAAAATAATTAAAAAAAATAAAATATTGACACTTGGTTTGTTAAACAAATGATGAGTGGAAGCACAAGTTCCATATGTACATGGCTCACCTGCTACATGAACTCACAATAAGACAACGCCAAGGAAATAAATTGGCAATATGGAGTAGCAACCCTTGTGGCAATATGGAGTAGAAAAACCTGCACTAGACTCACTAACAATGTGGCAACCCAAAGGGGAGCAGGAGGAATGAGCATAGTTATCGTGACCATCATCAGGACAAATATTGAACCCTAAACCTTGGATGATCACTGTGACACAAAAAGAAGCTTTCAGAAAAGTCAAAGAAGAGCAGAAGGACTCTGCACAACCGATACACAAGCACCAGTTTACCCGATCCATCTGTTTCTCTGGTTCAAGCTCTGCCATTGTTGGTTTTGCCTATTTATGCTTCAGACAATCAATCAGGTATATGGAGTCAATGATTCGATTCACCCATATCTACGTTTTTCCCTGGCCATGATATTCCAGGCCCATAAATCTCTCAGGGTAGTCAGAATGGCACAAGGTTGAGTCCAGGAGGTGAGCTTCGTGATTTAGAAGACTCAACTGACGCTTCTTTCATGCATGCTTCAATCGGTTCAAAGCTTGGAATGAAGTACCCCTACCTTGTTCTTCAAATTTGAGAGTGAGGGACAAACACTATATCCATGGATTTAAGTTTGGATTGGCCAAGGGTGTGAAGAAATTAGTCATCATGGGTGACTTTGAGCCCGCATTTCTGGTGTCCTTAATACACCACGATTTTCTGGAGACCCGTGAAAGAATTAAATCCTCCTCCAATTGAAAGGATTTTGCAAGCTCTTCTATTGCATGCTTCTGTTTCCCTTTATTTGCTTCCAATTAGAACCATATATAGCCTATCTGTCCAAATTGTCTTCTACAATATAACAAAAAATAAAATTTAACTACTTTTTTTTAATCATAGTGTCGAAGGCTACCTGTTCTGGTGCCTAGAGACAAGATGCTGGAATTTTTAGATACGTGGATCATTCTTAGATACCCAACCCTATCACAAACCCACAACTTCAACCCTTATATGTTCTTTCACATGACTTCATTGTCACTCCATGAGCGATTAATGTTGACATGCATTTTGGGATCTCTGTAACTTCTAATCACTGGACATATATGTCTCAACACAGTATTTTGAGCATATTATATCACAACTTCAGTATATGGATCTAATAGCTAGAGGCCACTACTATCTAAGTGGTTTTTGAAACCTTGGGTTTCATTAGATTGGGCCATTACTATCTTTTAGGAGACTCCTTATTCACCCATCCACCTCTATATAGAACTAGACCTAGATTGCTTTATTCAAGCGGATTGTAGTAGCCGTAAAAAAAAATACAAAATTTAATTCTAATTTATCATATAATTCTTTCTTATACTAAAATAATTCAATCACCAACATTTGAGCATATGATATTCGACAAGAAAATTAAAATTTTATCCACGGCATAAGAATTACTCAACAGAATAATTAATTACCTCTCCCTAATGCTAAATCCCCCGTCGATCTGGTTGTTCGTTGCTAAACTGTGTCAAACACTGCCCACAACCGAGTTTCCACCCTGCCAACTAGGACAACTTCCTAGCTCCAGGATACCATATGGATATCCTGGCCCTCGTGCCCAAAACCTCCGGCAAACCGGTGCCCCCTGTACTGATCCTTTCCGACTACAGAACTCAACTCCTGTGCAAATCCCCCGAGAACCCTCCCAAAACCCACGTAGAATGATAATCCCTGCCTTCGTAAACCTCCTCCCCTCATATCCCTCCTTCACCGCCCTTTCACCTCATTTACTTCCTTACCTACACGTTTATTACCTTATCCACCTAGTTAATGCCCCTTATCCACTTATTAATGTTCCGTATCCATTTATTAATGCTCCTTATCCCCTCTTCCATAAACCCTTAATTTAAACAATATAATTTATTAACCCTCTTAATTTGATACCCATGTCAATGAATGTAACCTGTAATTAATTAATCAATTAATTAATCACATTAATTAATTAATAAATATTTAATTAGTATCATTATACCAATCTTTGTTTAATTAATAATATGTTAGAAAAATTAATTACCTAATAAATTTTTACTTAATAATTCCCTAAACATATATT